>CAUYON010189819.1:0-16822 GCA_963573935.1 Arctocebus calabarensis
CATGGCTTGGCGCCTGTGGCTCAACGGGCTAAGGCACCAGCCACGTACACCTGAGCTGGCAGGTTCAAATCCAGCCTGGGCCTGCCAAACAATGACAGCTACAACCAAAAAAAAAAAAATGACGTTGTGGTGAGCACCTGAAGCCCAGCTACTTGGGAGGTGGAGGCAAGAGACTCGCTTGAGCCCAGGAATTGGAAGTTGCTGTGAGCTGTGATGCGACAGCACTCTATCCAGGGTGACAGCTTGAGGCTCTGTCTCAAAAAAAAAAAAAAAATAGGCAGGTGTTGTAGTGGGCACCTGTAGTCCCAGCTACTCGGGAGGCTGAGGCAACAGGATCACTTGAGCCCAAGAGTTTGAGGTTGCTGTGAGCTATGATGGCACAGCACTCTACCAAGGGTGACAAAGTAAGACTCTGTCTCAAAAATAAATAAATAGGGGTGGTGCCTCTGGCTCAGTGGGTAGGGCGCTGGCCCCATAAACCAAGGATGGTGGGTTCAAACCCAACCCTAGGCAGCTAAAACAGCAATGACAACTGCAACAAAAAAAGAGCCAGGTGTTGTGGCAGGTGCCTGTAGTCCCAGCTACTCGGGAGGCTGAGGCAGGAGAATCACTTAAGCCCAAGAGTTTGAGGTTGCTGTGAGCTGTGATGCCACAGCACTCTACCGAGGAAGACAGAGTAAGACTCTGTCTCAAAAAATAATAATAACAAGTAAATAAAGCTGGTCTAGCCTTCCACTCAGCTGCCTCACAGGCTCCTGCACCTAAAGTTTCAGCTGTCCAGGAACTGCCTTTCCTCCCTTCTTCCAGGCAGAACCCCTCTCTGGGATATGCCCCACACTTCCTGTGTCTTAGGCCAAGCCCAGGCCCACCTTGGGATGGCTTCATCCCATGCTGGTCCTGGGGAAATTCCTCCAATCTTTGTGAAAGCCATCCTAGCCTCCCTCCTCAGGAAGTTCACCTCACACCTCACCACCTGGGCCAACGAGCCAGCTTTCACCTCTGAACTCCAATGGCCCTCAACTTCACCTCCCTTGCGACATATATCACTTTTGATTTTACTCCAAGAAACTCACATTCTTTTTTTTTTTTTTAGTTTTTGGCTGGGGTTGGGTTTGAACCCGCCACCTCTGGCATACGGGGCCAGCACCCTACCCCTTTGAGCCACAGGCGCCGCCCAACATCACATCCTTTTTTCCTTTCCGAACCCAATATGTAGGGCTAAACCCCCACCCCCTAGGGTGGTGGGTTATCTGTATCCTCACTGGAGAAAGGCCCATCTTCAACTCCCAGATAAGCCCCTGTACCCTCCTTGTGCTGTGCTAATGTGCTCAGCACCACGGAGGCCCCTCTGTCGTCCCCAGGTCTGTATGTCTGAGCTGTTGGGATTCTCCTCTGTTCCCTTCATCACCTGCCTTGCCCTGGTCACTGTCTGGCTCACTACCATGGATGTGGGTTATCTCCCTCTCCCACCACAGGTAAGCCCCACAAGGGCAAGGGCCCAAAGGCCTTGGCCACCTTGACTTCCTCACTGGAGAACCTGAGGAAAGCCCTCAGTATACCAACTGTGGAACAAATGGCAGTTGGCTTGGCATAGACCTCATGGACCAGGTGCCCGTGAATGGTGAACAAACATTCAGAGTTGGAGCCTCTTAGCCCAACCCCTACCAAACCCATTCTAGCCAGGAGAGGGGGTCTGTCGCTCTTGACTCCACATCTCCATAGTGCCTTTGGGGGTACAGCCATAGGATTGGGGATGAAAACAGAAGACACTGCCTGCCCTGGCAACACACTCAGCCCAAAGGGGACGCAAACCAACGATTATGGCAGCATGGAAAACTCTAGTGGGGGGCGGAGGGGACTACGGGCACAGTGGGAGTGATTTCAGGAAAAGCTCCCCAAAGGAGGCAAGGTCTGAGCCCCCTGAGGGGCTCTGCCTAGAGGGTTAGGAGGGGCTACTGAGGTTGGAAGGGTCTAAGACTACCAGTGACCCTGGAGGCAAGTGTTGGAATCCTCAAGTGATAAGCAAAGGGGCCCAGAGAGTTGCAGGAAGGTATGACACTATCTGAGTGGAGAAAGGAGGCATCAGGCAGAAAAGGTGCCACATTTCAGGACAGAACTGGCTGCTGGGGCCTAGTCTGCTGGAGGAGGGGGCTGAAGGGGATGGCTGAGTGAGTCTGAGGGTAGGAGGGAGGGGCTGCCCCGAAGCAGTAGCCACTACAGTGACACCTGTGATCAGCTGGCCTCAGAGCCACCCAGCCGGCTTAGGGACCAAAGAACTGGTTTGCCCAGCACGGATGAGCTAACAGGGATCCGGTTCCCTCTGAGACGCCCCAGGTTCGGCTCTCGTGCCCTCCCCCTCCATCTGGGCCTGGCTTTGGTTTCTGGCACAGCTGCCAAGTTTTGGTACCGCCCACCCTTTCCTTGCTGGCTGTACTGGCCAGCACAGCTCCTTAATTGCTGGGTGGGGAACTATTCTGCAGAGCTGGTATACTGAGGTGGACCCCAGCCACTTGGGGGCACAGTCTGACCAGCACCTAGCTATGGGGAGGCCATAATCCAGACTTCAGGCCAGCACCCAGCTCTGGGGGCTCTCTGGAGGAGCCACTGGCCCAGAGACCTTACTCTGAAGGGGGCCGTGAAATGCAAATGGGTACCAAGGCCTGCGTGGGACTGACCTGCCTACCCTGGGTGCTCCCCTTCCTTTGTCAGGCAGAGGACAGCTAGTGTTCTAAACACACCCCTAGGACACACCCACTACCTGCAAGCACATCTCTACACACACCTGCCATAAACACACCATCCCCACAGCAGACAGCTCACACGCCCTGCTCTCTGCCCTGAGAAGGTAGGCTCCCTCAGCTCACAACTGGACATCTACATCCCAGCACAATGGCACCACTCCACAGCCAGGACCCACTGCTGGGCCTGAGGAGCTGTTAGGCATGACCCTTGAGGACCAAATGCAGCGAAAGGGAGGGACCAGGGTTCTCTGAAGTCAACTTCTCAGAAGTTCCCTCAGCTGCCCTATTAGGAAAGGGACTAGATGGCAGACAGCTGTGTGCTGACTCCCCTGGGGTAGGGACAATAGAGTCTTTTTTTTTTTTTTTTGAGACAGAGACTCAAGCTGTCACCCTGGACATAGTGCTGTGGCATCACAGCTCAAAGCAAACTCCAATGCCTGGGCTCAAGCGAGTCTCCTGCCTCCGCCTCCCAAGTAGCTGGGACTACAGGCACCCGCCACAATGCTCGGCCATTTTTTGGTTGCAGCCGTCATTATTGTTTGGAGGGCCTAGGCTGGATTCGAACCCACCAGCTCAAGTGTACGTGGCTGGTGCCTTAGCCCGCTGAGCCACAGGAACCGAGCCAGACTCCCCTGGGGTAGGAAGCGCATCTAATTCAACCTGCACCCCCATGCCCACAAGGTCCCAACACAGCACCTGGCTGACAGTAAATACTCAATGCATAGCAGTTGGTCCAATGATGTATCTATAGGGAAGTTGAGCTTCCCCCTAGAGCAGGGATACACCACTTGCATAGCCATCCTGAGTCTGCACTGCAAGCCACCAACCTTGGAATGGAGCAAAGGGCTGGACACTCTGAGAGGACAGAGGTGAGCATGGTTTTTAGAGAAGCTGTGACTAGCCTCAGCTGAGGGCAGGGATCAGAAATGACTGACAGTCTTGGAACCTGTTAAGGATAAAGCACAGTGCTTCCTGGGAGACAGCTTTCCAGACTACAGATCAATCATATTTCATTTCTGCTTAAAATTATCTCCCAGCCCTACTGCCTATGGGGAAATGTTCCCATTCCCTGCTGTGGTAAAGGCCCCTTACCAAGTGCCCACAAGCTTCCCCACTTCTGCACCTTCCTGGGAACCCCTCCCCCTATGGAGGGAGGGGCACAGCACAGCCAAACAGAAACCTGGAGGTGGTTCTGGGAAGGAGCGCTAGAGCTTTTGGATCCTCTGGCTGAGGCTCTTAGGCTGGCCGCCAAACCAGCAGGGACCTAGGCACCCAGGGCCCAGACTTCCCACCAAAACATTTCACGTTCTCAAAGCGCCTTGGTTGATTTGCCCTTTAATTTTTCTGGAGCTCCCTGGTATTGTTTTTTCTGAAAAATCCACTGGTGCTGAAGAAAGGAATTTCAGCCCACACAGAAGCTAAGGAACTACGTGGTGCTGAGGCAAAGAGCAAGATCCCTCCACCCAACACACATGCCCAGCAGATGCCCAGCCAGGTACAGAGAACACTCTGCCACTGACCATGACCACAGGATGAACCACAGCCTCAGTCAGTTCCCCAACTCCATCCATAATCCACTGGAATCAGGCCAGGGACAGGCTCAACATATTCCCTGGGGCCTCCTGGTAAAAATCATGGTTTTATTCTGAGGGAGGCCAATGTTCCCATCCTAGCCTCCTTCTGTGGAGACAGCCTCAGCCAGAATCTGCAGCCTCCCTCCCTCACGCCTGCCCTTCTGCGTCACCAGGTTCAACTCCCCAGCCTCCTGCCCTGGGCCACACCCATACCAGGGAGCAGGGCTGGGCCTTGCCTGGGTGCTCTTCTACCAGGAGAGACTTGCCTTGGCTCTTGCTGCAGGCACCCTGCCCAGACCACAGCCCCCCTAGATCCCTCCTCTCTGTGGGCCTGCCTGGCCCTGGGCTGGCCTCTGTAGATTCAGCCCCAGACCAGTGTCAAGGAGGGCTGAGCTAGCTTTCAGGGTGCCTTCTGACAGTGTGTCTGCTGTCAGCTCACTCTGCTGGCCTCAGATCTTAGAGGACTCCAGCCGAGGACTCCAGGGCGTGGGGGGCTCCCTCAGTGCCCGCAGTTCCTGCTCCAGTGCCTGGTTGCGGCGGTACATGTCCATGTAGCCCCCCTGGATCTCCCGCTGGTAGCGCAGCACACGCTCCTTCTCCTCCTGCCAAGTCCTCCGTTCCTGCTCAAAGCGCAGAGCCTGCTCCTGGCCCCGGAGCCGTTCTTGCAGCAGCTCAGCTCGCAGCTGCTCAGCACTATCTCTGGCCTCGCTTCCTCCTGCCTCCCCTAGCAGCCCCCTGCTCTTACAGTCATCCGTCTCACAGCTGCCTGGGGCCTCCTCCCGAGGGGCCTGCTGCTGCAGGCTGCGCACAGCCTCGCGTAGCTGGGCCAGTTCTGCATCCTGAGCCTGGGCTTGTGCCCGGCTGCCCCGAAGTTGTGTCTTTAGACTGAAGATCTCAGCCAGCTTCTGGGTCAGTTCTGCTTGGGCTTCCCGCAGCTGCTGCTTCAAGAGGCTAATCTCTGCTGTCTTCTGGCACACCTGGAGTGGAGACACAAGCAAACCAGGGTGAGGGGAGCTGCTTGTGGTGTCAAGCAAAGGATGGGACCAGAGCAACAGAGATAGGTTTCTGAGCCCCCGGTTGTCTCTCACCTCCCATCGGGCTTCTTCCTCTGGTCGTGCACTGGGGTCGGCCTCTGGGAGAGTGCCAGGGGGCCGAGGCTCCAGGGCCAGGCCCTGCTGAGCCTGCAGCTCCTTGCGTAGGCGACGCTGCTCCTGCTGGGCCATGAACAGCTGCAGCTGGAGGTTGCGCTCGCTACGCTCAGCCTTCTGGGCCACCTCATGCAGCCGCTCCACATACAGGCGCTTCAGCTCAGAGAGCCACAGGCGCTGGCGCTCCTCCAGCACCTGCCAAGAGGAAGAGGCACCCAATAGGACCAGCGCAGCCACGCCCAGGTGTACACATGTGGCCCTGCCCCTACTCCCATAGCTGAGGTCCTGTTTTCCCTACACCACAGGGCCAGGGCTCAGCACCAAGCCACGCAGATGTCCTAACCCAGATGCTCTACAGAGGTGAAGTGTCCCCAGCACAAGGCCCTCCACGGGAGCCTCTCTCCCTCCTTCCCACACAACTCTCAGGAAAGAACCACCAGGACACGATATCCTCTCCACATGGGATATGGGGGAAAGAAACAGAGACATCTTCATCTTTCTTACTCTCATGTCCAGAGCCATGTGATGAGCTAGCTGGGCCTCTGTCTCGATTGTACTCCAATGCCAAGGTACAGAACAGGACTCCAGGGCAGGGGCTCGCTCACCTGTGTGAAGGGATTGGAGCCATCCTCATCGCGGAAGACTCGCTTCAGGTCCTCACAGGCATCAGGCGGAATGGCCAGCACCTCTTCAGTGGTGGGGCAGGAGAACTCATAGGGGGGTGGTGGCTCTGGCAGGCAGCTCAGCATAGCCAGTGGCCCAGCCTCCTTGGGGCTTCTCGAGGCCCGATCCAGGGAGCCACCAAGGTGGTTAATGTGGCCCAGAGAGGAGCTGAAGGGGTTAGGGCCAGTGCCGGGGCTACGGCCAAAACTACCCCCACTGGAGGAGTCAGACAGGCTGGGCTCGGGCTCCGGGCCACCCTCGTCTAGGCTGAGGGCATGCAGCAGTTGTGCCCGGGCCTGGCTGGCCCAGGGCCCTGGGCTCAGGGGCGGATGGCAGGCCAGCGTGTGCAGGCTGCCATTGCTGCGCCACAGCTTCTGGCCCTTATGGGCTGCCAGGCTCTGCATGGACAGGACACCTTTCCCATTGCCTGCTGCAGACTTGAACACTGATGGGCGAATGCGGCACTGCTGGGAAGAGAGGACAGGTGTGAGGCCCCTGGGGGATCCTCTCTGAGAACATGGGTGCAGGCCACTACGAGGCAGTGACCAAGCCTTAGCAGGACTTTCACATTTCAGCCCGCCCCATCCCCACCCCAACCCCCATCAGGGTCTCCAGGGAGGCCCATCTCCCATTGCAGGTAAAGGGCGTGGGCAGAGGCACACCTTGTCAAAGCGACCCCGCTCAGGCAGAGAAGTCTTGCTGAAGTCACCAGCCCGAGGATGTTCCCGGTAGTAGAGGGTAGCATAGTCAGCAGGCTCGTTCCGAGGGACCCGCTTGGTGGTCTTGCCATCCTTCTTGGGGAGGTGCAGGTAGCTGAGGAGTTCACGCTGGCCCAAGCCCTTCCGGAGGAGCCCATCAGGCTGGCGGGTGCTCCGGGACCCAGCAAGTGCCGCACGTAGCTCTTCAGGGGAGAAGTCCTGACGTTCCAACAGGCTGCCCACGCTGCCCATGGCAATGTCAGCAGGGTCTGGGACTGTGGCCATGAAGTTTCAACAGGGCACAGGCAAGTGCTTCTGGGAATTGGGAGGCTCCATTAGGGGCAGGCAGGCACTTGCTGTCCAGCTCCCCTGGCACCCTACATCCAGGTGCTTGCTCTCTGTAGCTCCCACACTTGGCCCAGAGGAATCCCAGGACAGGATTCCTAGGCTGCCAAGAGAAAGGGGTACAGGCTCCAAAGCTACCTGTCCCTCTATCACTGTTGGCCTGAGTAAGTCTAAGGAAAAGCAGTGGTGCTCCAGCTGGGGGCCTATGTCTGATTGAGAAGTATGGGGGAGTCCCCGCAGCTATAGGACTGGGCCAGTAAACTGCTAGTGAAGATGGACTCAGGCTGTCTAACCCTGACCTTGCCTACTCTCCCACCACGTTCCCCACATTTGTAGGCTGGGGATAATCCATTTAGCCCCTCTTCCTGCAAACAAACAGAGCTCCTCCAGGGAAACATCTGGCATGGGGTTGTAGTGGGGGTGGGGGGTGGCGTGGCAGCTACAGGAGGAGGGACACAAACAGGAAGGGCCAAGAGGAGGAAGGATGGCGTCAACAATGGCCAGTTTCCGGAACAGGTGTTCTAGTCTGGGAAGGGGGGTAGGGAGGAAGGGAGTAGGTGGGCCCCTGCCAGCCCTCACATACACCATAAGCCCACCACCAGGCAGGGTGGGCCCCAAATCCTAACTCTGGCAGAGCCAATTGGTATGTGACCTCAGCCAAGCCACTAACATCAGCAAGCCTTGGCTTTCTCAAGGGTACAATGGCAATGATAACACTTATCACTCCGGGATGCTGTAAGGATCGATGACATAACAGGACAAAGCTCCCAGTCCAGGCCTGGCCCAATGCCAGGGTCAACACAGGCTGGTCAAAGCTGAGCTCGGTCAGACACACAACCACCACCGAAAGACCAGGCTGATGCATCAGCTCCCACCTGGGCTGGGCCCCACTCTGGAAGGTGGGACTGGCACCTAGTCCCCAGAGACCCAAGCACAGCCTCATGGTCAGCACATTATAGACGCTCAGAAAGGTTCTGCTGAGTGAACAAACGTCACCAATCCTGTCTCTCACCCACAAACAGCTGCTCCCATTCTGGAAGCAGAAGCCCAACGGACAGATTGCAGCTGTGATCCCTACCGCCTACTCAGTATGCTTCAGGGACACCCACTCCCACCCCAAACAATGGTCGTTAGGAGGTTCCATCTTCCTCCACCATTTCCAGGTTTTGTGTTTATAGAAGACTAAGCTCTCCAGGACGGGGAGGAAGAGCAGGCCTTGCCTACCACTGTGGCCCATAATCTCATCCTGGGCCAAAATAACCTTTCCAGCCTCCCCTCCCAGCGCTGCCATGGGAGGGGAGTTTGTATACCCCAGTCCCCAGCCCAGTGTGAACGGGCATCACAGGCTACACAGGCTTGGGGGATTCATCCAGGCAGGAACTCACAGGAGCTGGGCCCCTATGGCTATGCAGCCCTGCATAGCATTGTCATACTGTGACGTGGTAACTGTCCCTTTTTAAAGATAAGTTCACAGAGCTGGTCAGGAATCCCAGCACCATGGCTGCCTAATATTACTGGGGCAAAGGGATAGGATGTCATCACCCATAGCCAAAAGAACTAGAATTGAATCAGCCTACCTCTCCACCAAGAAGAGCACACCTCCGAGAGTCCTTACTCTGTCCAAGAGTGCACTCAACTCCTGTCGGTGCTTCTGGGGCAGGAGACTGCAGAAACCTGGTCTCCAGCCCACTCTCACACTCTCTCTGCGGGCCTCCCCTTCCACATCTCAGAGATGAGAGGGCTCTGCCTGCCCTGCCTTCCTCATAGGATTAGCTACACCAGTGGTTCTCAACCTTCCTAATGCCACAACACTTTAATAGAGTTCCTGTGCATGTCGGCACCTGTGGCTCAACGGGCTAAGGCACCAGCCACGTACACCTGAGCTGGTGGGTTCAAATCCAGCCTGGACCCGCCAAACAACAATGGTGGCTGCAACCAAAAAATAGCCGGGCATTGTGGCGGGCGCCTGTAGTCCCAGCTACTTGGGAGGCAGGAGACTCCCTTGAGCCCAGGAATTGGAGGTTGCTGTGAGCTGTGATGCCACAGAACTCTATCCAGGGTGACAACTTGAGGCTCTGTCTCAAAAAAAAATACAGTTCCTGTGGGTCGCAACCCACAGGTTAAGAACCACTGAGCTAGACCATCAGCCAACAAAAGGGCGTGTGAACTGTAAGTGCTATATGACCAAGGGGGGAGGATATCAGCAGTGGTGCCAAAAAGCACACACATCATCTCAAACACACACAACCCCATTCTGCCCCCACATTCCCCTTGGCAAATTTTCATTTTCCCATCTCAGGATTCCACCAAGCATCTCAGGTCCAGAGGAGAGGTCCTGAACTAGAGGTGGCCTGGGCCACAATAGTGTGTTACCTGTCAGTCCCACCCAGCAGCACGGAAACACAGACAATTATGCCCTACAGCAGACACAGTCATGCACAAGGTCACTCCCGCAGCCCTGAGCACCTTCCAGAATAACACAGGAGTGCCCCACCATGAATACCAAGGGTCCTCTCCAGTCCCCAGGATAGATGCAGATCCGTGCATGTGTGCTTGTGGCTAGTGGTGAATGCAGTGTGGCACTGACCATCCCAAACAGCTAGAAGGCTTAAGGAAGGTGGAGCTGGTCAGCCCCTTCCCTTTGTCTTTCCTGAGGCCCCCTCCCTCCTCCCTCTGTCCCTCCCAGTAACTTCTGACTGTATTGTCAGCAGAGCCAAGGGGGGTTAGCTTTCAGAAGGTTCCTTCCTGCCCAGGTCTCAGTTTGGGGATAGTCCCTTTTATTAAAGGGGTCCATACTCCTCTTCCCCAACACACACATTCCTTCCCGTTGCTTGGAAGCCCAGGGACTGCCTGTTCAGGCCAGGGCAGCTGTGCAGGGTTGGATGGAGAGAATTTGGGGGGAGGGGGAAACAAATGCCTTACAGCCTCACTAGTAAGTCAGAGCAAGAAGCCAAGGGTCTTCTCTGAGTGCCTGGGCTTCCCTGTCCATAGCTGAAAACACCACCACCACCCAATTAGCTAGGTCTGGGATGGGCCACTCAAGCCACAGTCTCCACAGGTTCCAGCTGGCCTTAACAGGGTCCCTTCACTCCTGTCCTCCCCTCATCTCCAAGACTAGCAGCAGACTGAAAACACAGGAGGTCCATCTCTTTTGGACCAACCCTTGGGTGCAGAGGGAAAACAGGTTGCTCTCACCATGAAGCAAAAAGAACACGCAGAGGCATCCCCATTGCCTGGTAGTGGGTGCTCTACTAGTAGTGTGCCTGCCCCACAATAAACACAGGTGAGTTTTGTTAACCCCCACTTCAGAAGAGGAAACTGAGGTCCAAGAGGTGAAGGTCATGTTCAGCTGTGTGGGAGAACACAGCCTTAGAAGTCTCCTCTGACCCCACTCTGCATCTCCTCTGGAGTGGGACACCCCAGCCCCCACAAGGGCAGGATTCTCAACTGCAGGCAGCCCCAGGAGAGGGTCCTGCCACTTGCTGGAGATCAGCTTTGCTGAGGGGTGTGTCTGCAGCTGCTCCTGAGGAATGAGACTGGAATGTCCCAGCTCCAGAAAAAGGGGTAGTGGGCTAGAGGGCCCAGAGAGGGGCTGGCATACCAACTCCCAAAGTGACACTTGAGGAGTGGTTCGTAGTGTCACTATATAGTCATTCACAATCACACAGAACTCTACAGTTTTTCTCAGCCTTTCCTTTTCATTATTTCATCTCCACAATAGCCTTATAAAGGGCTAACAGAACAATTACCCTCACTTCATTTACAAACAGGGAAACTGAGGCCTGGATACCACAATGAGAAGCAATCTCAACTCCCTGAGCAAGGTCCTCCCTACTGCACCAGACTGTCCCAGCCAAAGGTCACAGATTCCCCTCCGTGGGCACACACCGCAGTGTATGAATGTCTGCCCAGCCCCTGACACATTTCTCCCAAGTGGAATGTGCAACCAGGCTGGTTTGGACTGCAGTCCTCTTGAGTCTAGAATCCCTCCTGTCTGTCCCCCAGGTCAGGAAGAGAGAGAGGAAGCGCCCCATGCCAGCTCCAGCTCCAGAGGCGGTGTCAGGAGCAGGCTGGCCGCATGCATTCACAGTCTCGCACATACACACCCACACAACCAGTTGGTAGAGGAGCCCTGCCTGGGAGGGCCCTGGGAGGAGGCTGCTCACTGGGCCCAGGACAGCTGGCTGCCTCTGCTCCCAGGCTGATCTGTTCCTCTGTGGTTGGGGTGGGGGTGGGTGCCTAGTGGCAGACAAATCCCAGTTCCCTTTCTGGACAACACCAGGGCCCTGATTTTGGCCTGGCCCCAAGCCACCCTCATTTTGGTTAAAGGCTGTGGCCAAGAGCTGGGAATGTCTCCTGTCCTCAGGTCCTCAGCTACAGCTCAGACTGAGCAGGAGGTTGGGGGAGGAAAGGAGTGGAGTGGGGCAAGAAAGGACAGGCGGGAGGTCTAGTGGGGAGAGGAAGCGGCAGGGCAGATGAGATCGGCATCCCTACTGAATTGCCCCTAGGTAGGCAGAAGTCGAGGCGGGGATTCCCCAGAACTGCGGGAGGTCCTTGAGCTATCTAAGGGGCTGGGTAAGGGCGCGGGTCCTCCAGGGAGCGCTGAGCAGGGGGGCGGAGGCGGAGGTCAGACTCTATCGCGCCAAGGACGCCTGCCCCACCCAGCCGTGGCGCTGGGGTCCCGCGCGCTCTCCTAGGAAAGCGCATCTTGCAGGGGTTGCGGAGAGGAATGTAACCTACCGACTGTCCCTCTAGCGGAGCGTCGGGGTCGGTTCTCGATCCGTCGCCTTGGTGCCTAGGTGTCCAGGAGCAGGGGCACCTGGGTGCACACCGCACCCTGCCAGCCCCGTTCATTTCTCACTCAGACCTGAGCCTAGGTCTGCAGGGGCTGTGGCTTGGCCAAGGACGCCGGAAAGACAGACCTCAGCAACCTTCTCCATCTCCTAAGTCCAGTCCCGGACCCCTGAACCCCCAGCGCGCGCCCCGCTTACCATGCTGGCGTCGCGCTTGCCAGCCAGTGGAGCCGCACCCCTCGCGCGCTGCAGTTCCCTGGCGCGGACTTGAACCCTCTTCCGAGACGCCAGCTCCGGCCGAGACTGCGAGCTGGATCCGAACTGCCGTGCGGCAGGGGCCGGGAAAACGCGGGCGGGCGGGCGCCGGAGCCGGATTGGCGAGGGAGGGACGCTCTCGGCGGCGCTCGCTCGCCTGCCCCAGAGGCGGAGGGAAAACCCGGCCTGACTCACTGGCGCGCGGCGAGCCCAGCGCCCGGCCCCGGCCCCCGGATGTGGGGGGCGGGGCAGGGGGCGGGGCCGGGTGCCCCGGGGGCGCCCCCACCCACCCGTAAGTCAACCTGAGCTCCTCCCGGTTCCGGGGCGCGCGGCCAAGTCCCGACTAGCCGAGGCGCCGCGAGGTCCGGGAGCCCGAGCCCCCGTGCTGGGTGCGCCCAGCGGGGCTGCCGACCTGTGCGTGCCGGCTCAGACCCGGGGGTCTGCTGCCCAGAGCTGACCGATCACCGCCGCCGCCGCTGCCTCCTTCTCCGGCCTCGCCCACTTCTGTTTCCAGAATTGAACAGCGTCAGAAAGGGCTTGTTGGGTTCATCTGGTCCCGATCATCGCTGCCTCCTCTCAGGTACGCATTATTTCCCCCCTTTTGAGGCTGAGCTAAAGTAGTACTTTGAGAAGTGAAGAGCTTACCTGAAGTCTCTGGCTAGTTAGCAGCAGAATTGGGCGCTAAGGTTGTTTTTTTGTTTGTTGGGGGTTTTTTTGTTTTGTTTTGTTTTTTTGCCAAAGGAGGCTTCTGAGGGATAGCAAATTCAGATGCCTTCAGGGGCCAGAAAAATAACGTAAATGAACCAAACAGAAAAGTTGGAAACTGAGAGAGGAGAGAGAGAGAGACACCTAAAGGTATTCACATTCAAAAAATTAAAGCATCCTTTCTTCCTTGAAAAGTTAAATGTAGAGTTACCATATGACCCAGCAATTCATTCCTCGGTATATACCCAAAAGGGTTTAAAACAAGTACTCAAACAAGCAAAGATTCGTAGGAGTACGGGTCACAGCAGTCAACCAAGCAAATGGTGCAGACAGCCCAAAGTAACAACGGATGAATGGATATTCAGACAGTGAAATATTATTCAGCCATAAAAAGGGGTGAAATGTTGACACGTAGAACCTCCAAAACATGCCAAATAAACCAGACACAATGGCCACGTGTTGTAATTCCACATGTAGGAAAGAAATAAATTCATATAGACAGAACGCAGATTAGTGCTGGAGACGGTGGGGAGGGAGAAATGAGGAGTGATTGCTTAATGGATGTGGGATTTCCTTTTGGGATGGAGAAAATGTTTTGGAACCAGGTAAAGGTGGTGGTTGTATGCCATTGTGAATGTACTAAATACCATTGAATTGTATGCTTTAAAATAACTAATTTTATTATGCAATTTTTTTTTTGAGACAGTTTCAGTATGTTACCCTCGGTAGAGTGCCATGGTGTCCCAGCTCACAGCAACCTCAAACTCTTGGGCTTACACGATTCTTTTGCCTCTGCCTCCCAAGTAGCTGAGACTACAGGCGCCTGCCACAATGCCTGACTATTTTTCTTTCTTTTTTTTTATTTTGTGGCAGTTGTCATTGTTGCTTTAGCTGGCCTGGGCCAGGTTTGTGTATGTGGCTGACGCTGTAACCACTGCGCTACGGCAACAACCATATTATGCACATTTTACCTCAAAAAAAAAAATTATACCACTTGTGGACCATGGGCCACCAGTTTGCAATCCTTTGTCGTCTGTGCTATCCTTACCAATTTCCTAACAACCAAAGTGGCAGACTTCAGAGAATGTGTCTACAAAAACTCATTAATAGTGACCCCACGTCTCAGCCCCTTAGGAGTCCTCAGTCTGGTCGGGATACTCACTGGGACAGCATTTGACCATTTTGGAGACCTAAGGTGGGCCTCACTGGAGAAGTAGCTTTTGAGATGGTCCTTGAGACATTTCCACAGAGGACAGTGCTGCCTGGGGAGCAGTTGCAGGGCTGGAGAAGGCAACACACGTCCAGATGAAGATCAGCTTACTGTGGGGTGGCAAAGGGCAGTGAGGGAGTAGGAGTGAAGGTGGCACATGAGGGAAAACCATTTCAAGAGAAATGAGCACTGGGGGCTGCTGAGGTGTTAAGGGAGGGGAGCTTGAATGCTCAGCTGGGTGTGGAGGCCTGTGAAGTGGTGCAGGCTGGGTGCCCAGGTTGCAGGAGTCTCCTGAAAGAAATGAGGCCAAGAGGGGCAAGGACAGCAGGGAGAGGAAGAGATGGAGATGTTCATGGGATGGCTTGTGAGAAGAAGCTACCTGTGAGAATTGACTCGCAAGAAATTGCAGGAAAAGACAAAGGAGGGGGTGGCAGCTGAATTCTGAGGCAAACTCAGATTCAGGGGCCACAGCCCTAGCTCCTTCCTATTCCTGGGAGGGTTGCTGTGACGGAAGCAAACACCCAGAAGGTGGCTGGGGCTGAGCAGTGTGGCTCATGCCTATAATCCTAGCACTCTGGGAGGTTGAGGCAGAGGAGGCTTGAGCTCCGGAGTTCTAGACCAGCTTGAGCAAGAGCAAGACTGTCTATACTAAAAATAGAAATAATTAGCTAGGTTTGGCAGTGGGCGCCTGTAGTTCCAGCTACTTGGGAGACAGGGGCAAGAGGATCACCTGAACCCAGGAGTTTGAGGTTGCTAGGAGCTAGGCTGAGGCCATGGCACTTAGCAAGGATCCTCTCAAATCAAAAAAAAAAAAAAAAGAGAGAGAGAGAGAGAAAGTGGCTGTGGCACTCAGGGGGCTTGGGCAGGGTGGAGAACAGCTTGGCTCCATCCTAGCAATAATATGAAATGTAAGTTTAGTCCTCATCCCAGTTTTCTGGAAGACAGACTCCTAAAATCCTTTATAATCTCCACAGCAGTGTCTTTCGTGTGTTAATTAGCTGATTGGTAGCTGGCAGCCACTAGGCAGGTTCAGGATGGGGACAGGTCACCGAAAAGACCAATGAATGTGTAGAAGGTTAGGACTTCCAACCCTACTCTCCAACCTCACCAAGGGCAGGGGCTGAAAGTTAGGTTGATGGCCAGTGGCCAGTGGCTTAATCAATCATGCCCATGTCATGAAGCCCTCATAAAAACCCAGAAGGGGGCGGCGCCTGTGGCTCATGGAGTAGGGCGCCGGCCCCATATACCGAAGGTGGCAGGTTCAAACCCGGCCTTGGCCGAACTGCAAAACAGAAGAATAGCCGGGTGTTGTGGTGGGCGCCTTTAGTCCCAGCTACTTGGGATGCTGAGGTAAGAGAATCACCTAAGCTCAGGAGTTGGAGGTTGCTGTGAGTTGTGACGCCACAGCACTCTACCGCGGGCAATAAAATGAGACTCTGTCTCCACAAAAAAAAAAAAAAAAACAGAAGGGCAGGGTTTGAAGAGCCTCTGGACAGCTGGACATGTGGATGTCCCTGAATATGCCAGCTTCCAGGGAGGGCTCGGAAGCTCTGCCCATCTACCATATCTCACCCTATGGACCTCTTTACTCAGATTCTTTGCAATATCCTTTATAAGAAACCAATAAACATAAGTGAGTGTTTCCTGTAGTTCTATGAGCTGCTTTAGCAAATTAATCAAACTCAAGGAGCTGGGCTTGGGAACTCCAATTTCATTTTTCTTTTTGCGACAGAGCCTCAAGCTGTCACCCTGGACAGAGTGCTGTGGCATCACAGCTCACAGCAACCTCCAACTTCTGCACTCAAGCGAGCCTCCTGCCTCCGCCTCCCAAGCAGCTCGGACTACAGGCGCCCGCCACAATGCCTGTCCATTTTTTGGTTGCAGCCGTCATTGTTGTTTGGCAGGCCCGGGCTGGATTCGAACCTGCCAGCTCACGTGTACGTGGCTGGCGCCTTAGCCAGTTGAGCCACAGGCACCGAGCCTCATTTTTTTTTTTTTTTTGAGTAACAGAGTCTCACTTTGTCACCCTCAGTAGAGTACCGTGACGTCACAGCTCAGAGCAACCTCCAACTCCTGGGCTTAGGCAATTCTCTTGCCTCAGTCTCCCGATGGCTGGGACTACAGGCACCCGCTACAACACCGGCTACTTTTTTGTTGCAGTTTGACCTGGGCAGAGTTTGAACCCACTACACTGGGTATATGGGGCTGGTGGCGCCCTACTCACTGAGCCACAGGCACCGCCTGGGAACTCCAATTTCAGAAGCACTGGCAAAATACTCTGGGGCTTATGGCTTGGCACCTGTGGCTCAATGGGCTAAGGTGCCAACTACGTACACCTGAGCTGGTGGGTTCGAATCCAGCCCGGGCCTGCCAAACAACAATGACGGCTGCAACCAAAAAATGGCCAGGCGTTGTGGTGGGCGCCTGGAGTCCCAGTTACTTGGGAGGCAGAGGCAAGAGAATCGCTTGAGCCCAGGAATTGGAGGTTGCTGTGAGCTGTGATGCCACAGCACTCTGTCCAGGGTGACAGCTTGAGGCTCTGTCTCAACAAAAAAAAAAATACTCTGGGGCTTGTAATGGTCATCAGAAGTGGGAGCAGTCCTGGGAACTGAGCCCTCACCCTGTGAAATCTGACACCATCTCTGTGAAGATAATTGGAATTGAAAGAGAGGACACTCAGCTGGTGTGTA
>CAUYON010189821.1:0-16176 GCA_963573935.1 Arctocebus calabarensis
GCCTGTAATCCCAGCTACTTGGGAGGTGGAGGCAAGAGACTTGCCTGAGCCCAGGAATTGGAGGTTGCTGTGAGCTGGGATGCCATGGCACCCAATCCAGGGTGACAGCTTGAGGCTCTGTCTCAAAAAAAAAAAAAAAAACCGGACTACTAAGTAACTTTTTTCTTTGTTTTTTGTTTTTTGTTTTTTTGCAGTTTTTGGCTGGGACCGGGTTTGAACCCACCACCTCTAGTATATGGGGCCGGTGCCCTACCCCTTTGAGCCACAGGTGCCACCCAACTTTTTCTTTTTTGAGACAGAGTCTCACTATTTCACCCTTGGTGGAGTGCCATGGCGTCACAGCAACTTCAAACTCTTGGGCTTAAGTGATTCTCCTGCCTCAGGCTCCCAAGTAGCTGGGATTACAGGCACCTGCCACAACACCCGGCTATTTTTGTTGCAGTTGTCATACTTGTTTTAGTTGGCCTGAGCCTGATTTGAAGCGCCAGCCTCAGTGTCTGTGGCCAGCACCATAACCACTGTGCTATGTGTGCTGAGCCCTATTAAGTAACTTTTTAAAACATCATAACAAAAATAAAGTAACAACATTGAAAAATGTTGTAATATATGGTATGATAACACTTAAACATCAAGTGGTATTCTTTGCACAATATTTGCAATGATTACAATGGTCTTCACAAAAATGAAGATCGAAAGGGAGAAAAAATGGAAACAACTATACTTGGATATTTCACAAGCATCTCGAACTGACCATGTCTAAAAATGAATTTATAAGCTTTACCCAAATTTTGCAAAATAGAAAAAATTTTATAAAATAAACATTCAAATCATTTCCATAGAAACAGGGACGAACATGCTCCTATATCCTAGTCATCCTTCTGTTCTTACAGTTTCATTTGAGCCAATGCTTTTTAAACTAACTGGAATAGAGTTAAAAAGTCCTACAAAATGCCTTAAATTTAACCAAAACTACTAGTAACAGCTACTTCAATGCTAGTTGAATGTAAATTGCTGGATGACCTTCTAGCCTACTCTCCAAAGCGTAAGATATTTGCAAAGAGCAGGTATATTATTCTCCCCATCGCTCCTTAAGGGGAGATCTGTTTTTAATTTGCTATGAGACACGATATGTTGCATCAAACATCACATAGGAGATAGTTGATCTCTAAAAGAATTCTCTGATTGTAAAAATAGCAAGAACAGTATAAACATCAACATTTGCAAACAGCCTCCAAAATTACTCAGGTGGATTTCTATACTGATGGCCCTCAACAATTCAATCAAGTCAGGCCGGGTGCCTAGAACTTGGGGGGCCAAGGCGGGCAGATTGCCTGAGTTCGTGGGTTTGAGACCATCCTGAGCCAGAGACCTTCTCTCAAAAAATAGCCAGGCCTTCTGGTGAGGACCTGCGATCCCAGCTACTGGGGAAGCTGAGGTAAGAGATTCACTTGAGCCCAAGAGTTTGAGGTTGCTATGAGCTGTGATGTCACAAACCTCTACTGAGGGTGACAAAGTGAGACTTTGTCTCAAAAAAAAAAAAAAATTCCACTGTGCATATGTACCACAATTTCTTTATCCATTCATCCGTTGATGGACACTTAGGTTGATTCCAAATCTTGGCTATTGTAGAATAGTGCTGCAATAAACATGGGCATGCCCAGGCCAGAGTGCCATGGCATCAGTCTAGGTCACAACAACCTCAAACGCCTGGGTTCAAGTGATGCCTCAGTCTCCCTAGCAGCTGGAGACTATAGGTGTTCACCACAATGCCTGGCTAATTTTTTTTTGTTTTCATCTTATTTTATTTATTTTTTTTTTTGAGACAGCATCTCACTCTGTCACCCTGAGTGCAATGGCATCATCATAACTCACAGCAACCTCAAACTCTTAGAGCCTGAGCAATCCTCTTGTCTCCCAAGTAGCTAGAACTACAAGTATGCAACACTATACCTGGCTAGTTTTCCTATTGACAAAAATGTTCTAATCTGCACTGTCCATTACAAAAGCCACCACCAGCCGTAAAGGGCTTTTAAGCACTTCTTGCAATGTCAGTACAACTGAAAAAATAAATCTAAGCTTAATTAAATTTAAATAACTAGTAGGTATTACATTGAACAGTACACACTTAAAGAATACTTATCTATTGTTAGATTACTTGTTACCTTTTCATACTCAACCTGTCATCTCCGCAAAAAAAGTCATCTTCAGTATCAAACAGATACAGATTAAAACAACCTCAGCTCCCATTTCAAAGACACAACAGTAAGTAGCAGTTTTTAGAACCAAGGTCTCAACATCAAATTAACAATATTCTATTACAAGAGGGACTTGAGCAAATGTAATCAGTGTAAACTAATTCTCTATACCCTCAATGAATCCCCAAAAAAAATTCTACATAGTGATATCCTTTTTTTTTTTTTTTTTTTTTTTTTGAGACAGAGTCTCACTTTGTCACCCTTGGTAGAGCACCATGGTATCAGAGCTGACAACAACCTCCAACTCTTGGGCTCAAGTGATTCTCTTGCCTCAGCCTTCTGAGTAGCTGGGACCACAGGAGCCCACCACAACACCCGGCTATTTTTTATTGTATTTATTTTGTTTAGCAGGCCTGGGCCCACCAGCCCTGGAGCATGTGGCTGGTGCCATAACTACTGAGCTATGACCACCCAGCCACTCAGGCTGGTCTCGAACCTGTGAGCTTAGGGCAATCCACCTGCCTCAGCCTCCCAGAGTGCTGGGATTACAGGTGTGAGCCACTGCACCCAGCCTACATAGTGATATTCTACATACATACTGAGGTCAGTTTTTTTTTTTTCTTTCATTTTTTTCTCTGAGGTCAGTTTTATCAAAATTGAGTTGGTTTGTTTGTTCCAATAGAAGCCTGCTAATTTAGAAAGTACCATCATATTTGAAAGTCAAGTTGCTTTGGAATGATCAGTTACAATATGTGGAACCAGCTTTAGTATTAAATAAGAATTCCCAATTTACTCTTCTCTACCTCGCTATCAAAAGCCACCATCTGCACATTGGCCATTAAATTGAGACACTGGTTTGCATGAGACTAGCATAGATTTCAGTGTTCTCTGGAGAAAATCAATGGTTTGTAAAACTATAGTTTAGTCTCACAAGCACAATTATATTTTGCCCCAAAGGTAATATGAGTCTTCACATTGGGCCAGTATGCCAGAAATTGCTCATTGTTTTTCCAATGTAAATGAAAAAAAATTTTTTTTTTTGTCTTTTTGAGATAGTTTCACTGTGTCGCCCCTGGTAGAGTGCCATAGCGCCACAGCTCACAGCAACTTCAAACTCTTGGGCTTAAGAGATTCTCTTGCCTCAACCTCCCAAGTAGCTGGGACTATAGGAACTCACCACTGCGATTCAAACCCGGGCCCAGGCCAGCCAAAATAACAATGACAACTACAGGCGCCAGCCACAACACCTGGCTATTTTTTGGTTATAGTTGTCATTGTTGTTTGGCAGTCCCAGGCTAGGTTTGAACCCGCCAGCTCTGGTGTATATGGCTGGAGCTAAGCTACAGGCTCCAAGTCAAATTTTCGTTTCTTCTTTGTTTTTTTTTTGAGACTCACTTTGTCACCCTCGGTAGAGTACCATGGTGTCTTAGCTCACAGCAACCTCAAACTCTTGGGCTAAAGCAATCCTCTTGTCTCAGCCTCCCAAGAAGCTCGGTCTACAGGCACCTGCCACAATGCATAGCTATTTCTTTTTTTCTTAGAGACAGGGTCTCACTGTTGCTCAGGCTGGTCTCCAAGTCATTAGCTCAGTGGTTCACAACCTGTGGGTCACACCCCACAGGAACTGTATTAAGGGGCTGCAGCATTAGAAATGTTGAGAACCACTGAGTTAGCTCAGGGGATCCACCTGCCTCAGCCTCCCAGAGTGCCGGCATTACAGGCACGAGCTGCCATGCCCAGCATAAATGAAAATCTTCATCTTTAACCAGACATGTGATCATCACAATAAAAACTATTTTTTCCAGCCACTTTTGCCATCATGTGGCCACACAGGTAAGATCTGGCCAGTGAGTTATAAACAGAAGTTATGTGTGCAACCCCCAGGATGAAACGATGCTGATTCACCCTGAACTTTCTGCTGGGTGGAATGTGGTCATGAAGGGTGGAACTGAAGCAGATATCTCAGACCATGCAGTCAAGGCAAGAATTGAGAAACACAAGAATCCTGGGTCTCTGATGTTCGTGAAGTCATCGTGACAGAGAAAAAAGAGAAACTGCTGTCTGGTTTAAGCTACTATTACTTGGGGTCATCATCACTCATAGTTGGTCCATATCCTAACTACTATATTACATTTGAATGAAAAAAGATTGGTTTTTTGCACTTCTCGGGAGTTTTTTTAGGACACTTTCAACATAGAAGTCATGTTTATTATTATTAGAAGAAATTATATTAATGTTTTGATCAAAATATCTGTGGTAATAAAACTTGCATTAATAAAATTAGAAACTCTGCTACTGAATTCGTGAAGTCCCTAGTGGGAGAGGGGAGAAGTTCCTAAGGGATGGAATAAAAAAGCAAATCCAGGCTCAGCGGCCGGCGCGCAGTGGTTACAACACCAGCCACATACACCAAGACTTATGGGTTCAAACCTGGCTCGGGCCAGCCGAACAACAATGACACCTGCAACAAAAAGTAGCCGGGCATTGTGGTAGGCACCTGTAGCCCCAGCTATTCAGGAAGCTGAGGCAAGAGAATCACTTAAGCCCAAGACTTTGTGGTTGCTGTGTGCTGCCAGGGCACTCTACCAAGGGCAACAACTTGAGACTCCATCTCAAAAAAAAAAAAAAAAAAAAAGCAAATCTATTTTCCTCTTCATAGGATAAGAATTCTAAGACTGGGGGCAGCACCTGTGGTTCAGTGGGTAGGGCACCGGCCCCACATACCAAGAGTGGTGGGTTCAAATCTGGCCCGGGGTTGAACTGCAACAAAAATATACCGAGGCATTGTGGCAGGTGCCTGTAGTCCCAGCTACTCACAAGGCTGAGGGAAGAGAATCGCCTTAGCCCAGGAGCTGGAGGTTGCTGTGAGCTGGGAAATCAAAGCAATCTATCCAGAGCGATAAAGTGAGACTATGTCTCTCAAAAAAAAAAAAAAAAGAATTCCAAGACTGGTTATATACAACATTAGGACTTAGGCCTGGGAGCAGCCTTTCAGTTGTAAGTATTCTTTTTTTTCTTTTTTGAGACAGAGCCTCAAGCTGTTGCCCTGGATAGAGTGATGTGGCATCACAGCTCACAGCAACCTCCAATTCCTGGGCTCCAGCGATTCTCTTGCCTCCACCTCCCAAGTAGCTGAGACTATAGGCGCCCGCCAAAATGCCTGGCCATTTTTTGGTCGTAGTTGTCATTGTTGTTTGGCAGGCTGAGCTGGATTCAAACCTGCCAGCTCAGGTGTATGTGGCTGGCACCTGAGCCGCTTGAGCCACAGGCGCTGAACCTGACCTCTCATTTCTGATTAACTGCCTATTAAATTGTCTGAATCACATACTGAACTGGAAAAGTTCCTAGAAAATTAGGGTTTATGTCTTATCTACCTTGTATCTCCAGCACTAGTGTACTGGCTTAGAGTTAATAAATATTTGTTAAGATCAGGCTCAGTGGCTTAGGCCTGTAAACCTAGCACTCAGAGAGGCCGAGGCAGGTGGATTGTGTGAGCTCACAGGTTCAATACCAGCCTGAGCAAGAACGAGACCCCCGTCTCTATGAAACTCCTGGGTGGGAGTCCTATTTAGGAGGCTGAGGCAAGAGAATCCCTTGAGACCAAGAGATTGAGGTTGCTGTGAACTATGATGTCACAGCACTCTACCAAGGGCAACAAAGTGAGACTCTGTCTCAAAAAAAAAAAAAATATATATATATATATATGTATATATGTGTGTGTGTGTGTGTGTGTATAAATAAATAAATAATTGAATGGGGCTGGGCGAGGTGGCTCATGCCTGTAATCCTAGCACTCTGGGAGGCCCAGGTAGGTGGATTGCCTGAGCTCACAAGGTTCAAGATCAGCCTGAGTCAGAGCGAGACTCCATCTCTAAAAATAGCTGAGTATTGTGGCAGGTGCCTATAGTCCCAGCTACGCAGGAGGCTGAAACAAGAGAACTGCTTGAGCCCAAGTTTGAGGTTGCTGTCATGCTGATACCATGACACTCTACTGAGGGTCATAAAGTGAGACTGTCTCTCAAAATAAAAAAAAGAAAGAAAGAGTGGCAGTGCCTGTGGCTCAAAGAAGTAGTGCACCTGCCACATATGCCAGAGGTGGCGGGTTCAAACCCAGCCCTGGCCAAAAACTGCAAAAAAAAAAAGATAAATGAATGAATTGAAAATATCCTTTTATCATGAGTCTTTGCACCCAGCTATTTTTGTTGTTGTTCTTATTGCAGTTGTCATTGTTGTTTAGCTGGACTGGGCCAGGTTCAAACCCACCAGCCTTGGTGCATGTGGCTGGCACTGTAACCACGGTGCTTTAGGCCCCAAAACTATCTTCCTTCTTTCATGCATGGTCCTGAAGAATGAAGACCAAATAGGGGCATTAAAACCAATTTAAATGTTAAGAATCCATAGTATGGCTCGGCACCCATAGCTCAGTGGTTAGGGTACAGGCCACATCTACCGGGGCTGGTAGGTTCTAACCCAGCCAGCCCAGGCCTGCTAAAGCCCAAGAGTTGGTGGTTGCTGTGAGCTGTGACACCACAGCACTCTACCCAGGATGACATAGTGTGACTCTGTCTCATTAAGTAAATAAATAAATAAATATTCCATAGTAAACACAAACTACCATTTGAAAAGAACACAGGGAATAATGCAATAAGGACTGTTTATGAAAGAGTTAAATAGCAACTCACAAAGAGTTAAAGAGCAAGCAAATGTCCCACTGAGTGTCCCTCTGTGGTGGCCAAATAAACCAACTAGAAGCCAGTTCACTCTGGACTGTAGATATGAATGTCTTAAGCTTTCTGGCCCAAAGGCAAAAACATCTCCAAGATAAAGAGTCCTCGAAGTTTTCCTCACATGGGTTCCAATCTGGCAGTTTGAATGGAAGAGTTTTATATATATACACACACATTCACATATATACATATGTATACCTGCACGTAGATATTTACATATATATATGAATTAAAACTAAAGCAGGAAGAAGAGAGAGATGAAAATAGTAACTAAACTGTGTTCTTTTAATGGCTGTCAAAGAGTTTGAGCATATGGAAATAACCATCTTAAGGAACCAATTGTGTATGATTTTTTAAAATTTTGTTTTCATTGTTTTGGCTGCTACACTCCCAAAGGAGATCTTTTCCTTGTTTTGTTTTGTTTTGACACAGAGCCTCAAGCTGTCACCCTGGGTAGAGTGCCATGGCATCACAGCTCACAGCAACCTCCAATTCCTGGGCTCAAGCGAGTCTCCTGCCTCTGCCTCCCAAGTAGCTGGGACTACAGGCGCCCACCACACGCCCGGCCATTTTTTGGTTGCAGCCATCATTGTTGTTTGGCGGGCCCGGGCTGGATTTGAACCTGCCAGCTCAGGTGTATGTGGCTGGCACCTTAGCCCGTTGAGCAACAGGCGCCGAGCTTGGTTTTGTTTTTATTAGAGATGGGATCTTCTTGTGTTGTCCAGTATGGCCTCAGATTCCTGGGCTCGATCTATCCTCCCACCTCAGCCTCCCATGTTACTAAGACTACAGCCTCATGCCCCTGTATATGGCTAAAGTATGTGATCTTTGACTACTGAAAATTAATACAAGTAAAGTTATGATGTTTGCTTTCCACATAAATTGGTATTATATACTCATTATAAATTTCTCAATCTTCTTACTCCTTTTCTTAAAAATCATAACACAAAAGGAAAGGGAATGACTTAGTGAAGGGGAGAGGAGGTAAGGATTTTCATTCAGTGTTCAGGGCCTTTTGCTGTGTTGTAAACATTCAAAAATCACAATATTGCCTCAGTGCCTGTGGCTCAAGCAGCTACGGTGCCAGCCACGTACACCAGAGATGGCAGGTTCAAATCCAGCCTGGGCCCGCCAAACAACAATGACAGCTGCAACCAAGAAATGTCCGGGCGTTGTGGCGGGCGCCTGTAGTCCCAGCTACTTGGGATGCAGAGGCAAGAGACTCGCTTGAGCCCAGGAATTGGAGGTTGCTGTGAGCTGTGATGCCACAGCACTCTACCCAGGGTGACAGCTTGAGGCTCTGTCTCAACAACAACAACAAAAAATCACAATATTGGTGAGAACACCTTGCTGGAATCTTTAATGTCCATTAGTAATAATAGCAACAGCTACCAGTAGCAATAGCTCTGATAAGAATCACTGGGCTAGGTGCCTTTTTTTTTCCAAACAGAGTCTCACTTTGTCGCCCTCAGTAGACTGCTGTGGCATCATAGCTCACAGCAACTGCAAGCTCTTGGGCTGAAGTGATTCTCTTGTCTCAGCCTCCCAAGTAGCTGGGACTACAGGCGCCTGTCACAATGCCCAGCTATTTTTACAGACAAGGGTCGCGCTCTCACTCAGGCTGGTCTAGAACCCAAAAGCTCAGGCTATCCACCCACTTTGGCTTCCCAGAGTGCTGGGATTACAGGCATGAGCCACCACGCCTGGCTGGGCTAGGTGCTTTAAAATGAATTCTTCTTAATCCATTTTAAATCCTGAAATGTGGGTATTTTTTTTTAAGACAGAGCCTCAAGCTGTCACCCTGGATAGAGTGCTATGGCATCACAGCTCACAGCAACCTCCAATTCCTGGGCTTAAGCAAGTCTCTTGCCTCTGCCTCCCAAGTAGCTGAGATTACAGGCAACTGCCACAACGCCCAGCCATTTCTTGGTTGCAGCCGTCATTGTTGTTTGCTGGGCCTGGGCTGGATTCGAACCCGCCAGCTCAGGTGTACATGGCTGGCGCCTTAGCCTGTTGAGCCACAGGTGCCAAGCCTGAAACATGGGTATTATTCTCATTTTATAGATGAGGAAACTGAAGTTGGAGACAGTTAATACATTTGCCCAGTAACAGCATTCTAGTCAGTGACTAAGTTTAGATTTAACTTAGGTTAGGATGACTCAAAAGTCCCATGCTCTTTGTTTTTTTGAGACAAAGACTCAAGCTATTACCCTAGGTAGAGTGCAATGGAATCACAGCTCACAGCAACCCTCCTGGGCTTAAGTGATTCTCTTACCTCAACCTCCCAAGTAGCTGGGACTACAAGTGCCTGCCACAACCCCCAGCTAATGTTTGTTTGTTTGTTTGGTTGGTTGGTTGTAGTTGTCATTGTTGTTTGGCAGGCCCTGGGTGGAATCAAACCTGCCAGCTCTGGTGTATGTGGCTGGCACCTTCACCACTTAAGCTACAGGCACCAAGCCAAGTCCATGCTCTCTCTATAATTTCACTTTAGAAAGTGAAAGTTAGACCAGCACAGTGGCTCACACCTATAATGTCAGCACTCTGGGAAGCTGAGGCTGGTGGATTACCTGAGCTCACAAGTTTGAGACCACCCTGAGCTAGAGCAAGACCCTGTCTCTCTAAAAAAAAAAAAAAAAGATAGGCCACTCCCGTAGCTCAGTGGGCAAGGCACTGGCCACATACACCAAGGCCGGCGGGTTCGAGCCCGGCCCAGGCCAGCTAAAACAACTATGACAACTGCAACCAAAAAAATAGCCAGGCGTTGTGGTGGTGCCTATAGTCCCAGCTACTTAGGAAGCTGAGGCAAGAGAATTGCTTGAGCCCAAGAGTCTGAGGTAGCTGAGTGGTGACATCATAGCACTCTACCAAGGGCTTAAGACTCTGTCTCAAAAAAAATAAATAAATAAATGAGCATTGCGGCAGGTGCCTGTAGTCCCAAGTACTCGGGAGGCTGAGGCAAGAGAATCATGTGAGCCCGAGAGTTTGAGGTTGCTGTAAGCGGACATCAGAGCACTCTACTGGGGGCAACAAAGTGGGACTCTGTCACAAAAAAAAAAAAAAAAAAAAGAGAAAAGAAAAGAAGCAAAAAAGAAAACAAAAGTTACATATACAACAAGTATCAACCAGCATTCATACCACTGCTAGGACAGAGTTATTAAAAGGGCACACATAATGTCAATCATTCTGACCCTTAGCACCCCTTACATAAAACCAATGTCCTATTTCATGACCCAGGGCCCAGGGAGTTCCACAGTCATGCCAATCTTGGCGATTTCTCCTCTCCTTTCTCTAAGATTATCCATGAGCCACTCTCCCTGGATAAAGTAAAGCTTCAGTTCAAGAGTGGTCGTGTCTGCTTCATCTTTGTAATCCCCTAGCACTTAGTGCAGAGATAAACTCAGAGCATACACAAGAGGCTATTTCATCTTCTATGTATCCTATAGAAAGTGTCATATATAAATGAACACTCTAAACCCAAGGATATTCTCACATATATTGTTACTTCACATGGGAATTTTTTTTCTCTTTTGAGACAGTTTTACTCTGTCACTCTGGATAGAGTACCAGCCAGGGTGTGACAGCTCACAGCAACCTTAAACTCTTAGGCTAGAGCGATCCTCTTTCCTCAGCCTCCCAAGTAGCTGGGACTACAGGGGCCTACCACAATGGCCACCCAGTTTTTCTTCTTTTGGTAGAGACAGGGTCTTGCTTTTGCTCAGGCTGGTCTCAAACTCCTGGCTCAAGCTATCTATCAGCCTTGGCCTCCCAGAGTGCTTAGATTATAAGCCCGAGCCACTGTGCCTGACTGGTGATTTTCTTCTTTCTTTCTTTTCTTTTTTTGTTTTTGTTTTTGTTTTGTGTTTTTGAGACAGGGTCTCACTCTGTGCCATGGTGTTAGCCTACCTCACAGCAACTTCAAACTCCTGGGTTCAAGCGATGCTTCTGCCTCAGCCTCCTAAGTAGCTGGGGCCACTCACCAAAAGTCCAACTAATTTTTCTGTTTTGAGTAGAGACCAGGTATTGCTGTTGCTTAGGCTGCTCTTGAACTCCTGAGTTTAAGGGATCTTCCTGCCTCAGTGTTCCAGAGAATTACAGGCATGGGCCATCACAGGTCCACATACCTGAGACTGAGTCTCAACTTGTTGCACAGGGTAGAGTTCTGTGGCATCATAGCTCACAGCAACCTCTAACTCAGGCTCAAACAATCCTCTTGCCTCAGTTTTTAATTTTTTTTAAAGATTTGTTTGTTTGTTTGTTTGTTTATTTATTTATTTTTTGAGACAGAGCCTCAAGCTGTCACCCTGGACAGAGTGCAGTGGTATCACGGCTCATAGCAACCTCCAATTCCTGGGCTTAAGCGAGTCTCTTGCCTCCGCCTCCCAAGTAGTCCAGGCACCCACCACAAAGCCGGGCCATTTTTTGGTTGCAGCCGTCATTGTTGTTTGGCGGGCCCGGGCTGGATTTGAACCCGCCAGCTCAGGTGCATGTGGCTGGCGCCTTAGCCCATTGAGCCACAGGCGCCAAGCCTTTTTTTATAAGTAGAGATAGGGTCTTGTGCTTTTTCTCTGGCTGGTCTCGAACTCCTGAGCTCAAGCCATTCATTCGCCAGACTCAGCCTCCCCGAGTTCTAGGATTACAGGCGTGACCCACATGCTGATTTTCATACCAGCTCCTACCTCCTACTGTTTCCAGGCCTGACAACAGCTAACAGTTATTGAGCACCCGTTGGGTGCCATCATTTTTCTAAGTACTTCACATTTATTATCCCCATAATGTGAAAGACTCTTAACTGATAGCACTGCCCTTCAAACTCAGGCAGTCCAGAGCCCACACACTTCGTTTTTTGTTTTTGTTTTGTTGTTTTGAGACAGGGTCTCACTCTGTGCCATTGCATTAGCCTACCTCACAGCAACTTCAAACTCCTGGGTTCTAGCGACCCTTCTGCGTCAGCCTCCTGAGTAGCTGGGCCACTCACCATCATGCCGGGCAGTGTGGACAGGTCTCCCTCTGGGCTCCCGTCCATCTAAATCCTGACTGTCAAGCCCCACGCTGTTGAATGCCAGGCCTGGATCTGATAATGTTCACTACTTTTCAGCTATTCTGTTATCTTCATCTAGAGTCTGACTTCCTCAAGGACAAGAGTCACCTGTCACAGCACTGGCCACACTGATGAACGCATTGGAGGCACTCCACAGAGTATTTATGGAATCAATTTAATTTTTTTTAATTTTTTTTTTTTTTGCAGTGCCTGGCACCCTACTCCTTTCAGCCACAAGCGCTGCCCCTATTTTTTTTTTTAATTTCTCGAACACGTGGCAGAGTCTCTTCCAGACTACCGAGCAAACTAGGAATGCAATGGGTGCCTCTGGGAGGCCTGTTTCCCTCTCATTTCTGAAGGTGGCAGAACAATTGGCACTTTTTTTGTGGTTGTTTGTAGAGACAGAGTCTCACCTTATCGCCCTCAGTAGAGTGCCATGGAGTCACACAGCCCACAGCAACCTCCAACTCCTGGGCTGAGGCGATTCTCTTGCCTCAGCCTCCCGAGTAGCTGAGACTATACCCGCCACCCTCAGTATATGGGGCTGGCGCCCTACCCACCGAGTCACAGGCACTGCCCACAATTGGCACTTTTATACCTTCAGAGAAAGTGACATTGTTTAAGGAAGACACTATAGTATAGTGGGAAAAGCAGAAGTGTTGGTGTCAGACTTGGCTGGGAGAGACTTTGATTCTTACCAGTTGAGTAAATTTGGGGAATTTGCTTACCTTCTTTGAGATTTAATGTCTTTTTTTTTTTTTTTTTTGAGACAGAATCTCACTATGTTGCCCTCGGTAGAGTACAATGATGTCACAGCTCACAGCAAACTCAAACTCTTGGGCTTAAGTGATTCTCTTGCCTCAGCCTCCCAAGTAGGTGAGACTACAGGTGCCTGCCACAACGCCAGGCTAGAGACTTAATGTCTTTATCGGCAAATCATTTAGGTTATTGTAAAGATAAGGAAATCATAGTAAATACTTAGCCTATTGTCTACCACTTAACAGGTATATTCACCAACATAGTTGGTATTGATTCCTAACCCCATTTGTAATCATCAGGATAGATCAAGTTATATTACAGCAACAAACAAGGTCACAGTCTTGGTGAATTAACAAAATGATGGCTTAATTCTCTCTCCTCAAAGTCTCAGGGTTTGGGTGACTACCCAGGGACATCTATCTTCAAAGCAGTAACCCAGTCATCCAAGTTGAGGAAGCTGTCCCATTTTGCACAATCTAGAAAAATCTCCCCTTCCCTTAAGATGGAAGAAGCAAGCTCTGGAGAGGCTCACAGACATCTGAATGCTTTGTCTCAGAGGTATCTCATAATTGTCACTTGTGCTTATATTTTATTAACCAAAAATAATTTACCATGGCTAACCAACAATAACAACAACAACATAGCCAGGTATTGTGGAGGATGCCTATAGTTTCAGCTACTTGGGAGGCTGAGACAAGAGAATTGCTTAAGCACAAGCGTTTGAGGTTGCTGTGAGCTATGATGCCACAGAACTCTACCGAGGGTGACATAGTGAAAATGTCTCAAAAAAAAAAAATTTTACTATTGGCATGCCCAATTTCAAGGAGGGAGGGAAGTTCCTCTGTACATAAGCAGTGATTTAATTCATGGTGAAAAAGGAATTAAAATGGAGTTTTCTGTCAAAACAAAAGTAGAGAAAACACACTAAATTTGACATCCTTGACTACCTCTGCCCAGGGTGGGGGACTGAATTGGAAAGTAGGATGTTTGGTTTGAATCTCAGTTGAGGTCCTACCTGTGGATGTGTCTGTTGTGGATCTGGCTTTTATTTGGGGCTTGGTTTCCTCAGACACAAATGGATGAGAATAGCTCATTTCCAATGTTTTATTCAAATCAAATTGGTATAAGTCTAAGTAAAAACTTACAGTAGAAGAGTGAATTCACCTAATTGTCTTAAACACTTCAGAGTGAGTTTTTTTTCTTTTAAGACAGAGTCTCAATCCATCTTCCTGGATAGAGTGCTGTGGTATCACAGCTCACAGCAACCTCACTCTCTTGGGCTCAAGCAATCCTCTTGCCTCAGCCTCCTGAGTAGCTGGGACTACAGGCAGGAGGGACAATCTCCTGCCAATTTTTTCTATTTTTCAGAGAGACAGGGTCTCACTCTTATTCAGGCTGGTCTCAAACCCCCGAGTTCAAGGAATCCACCCTCTTGAGTCTCTCAGAGTGCTAGAATTACAGGTGTGAGCCACCTTGCCTGGCCTCAGGGAAAATTTTTAATTATAGGAATAGAAAATAAAAATGAAATAAAGGAAAAAAATCCCCAAACTTGATTCAATTGGCAGGTTCTCTGGTTATGATTAAGTAAGGTAGAGCACTTGTACTAGGGGGGAGCGTGTCATCAGCGGCTACTTTCAACTCTGCTACAATTAAGCTTCTCACGCCTGGAATTTCCATGCCCTGCTAAAATGGCTATGTGTTTGTTGCTTAGAACAGCTAGTTCATTTTGTCTTTTTTATTAATTTTTGAGAAAGAGTCTCACTATGTCGCCCTCAGTAGAGTGCCATGGTGTCAGCACGTGCTGTGAGCTCACAGCAACTTCAAACTATTGGGGTTAAGAGATTCTCTTACCTCAGCCTCCCAAGTAGCTGGGACTACAGGTGTCTGCCACAATACTCGGTGATGTTTTTTGTCGCAGTTGTCATTGCTGTTTAACTGGCCCGGGCCAGGTTCAAACCCGCCAGCCTGGGTGCATGTGGCCGACGCTGCCCTCATTTTGTCTTTTGTCTGCTGTGTCTTCTTTATTGAGACAAAGTCTCACTTTGTCCCCCTCGGCAGAGTGCTGTGGTGTCACAGCTCACAGCAACCTCAAACTCTTGGGCTCAAGCAATTCTCTTGTCTTAGCCTCCTGAGTAGCTGAGACTACAGGTGCCCGCCACAACCACTGGCTATTTTTAGAGATGGGCTCTTGCTCTTACACAGGCTGGTCTCGAACCTGTGAGCTCAGGCAATCCACCCCCCCTTGGCCTCCCAAGTGCTGGATTACAGGCGTGAGCCACTGCCCCTGGCAGTCTGCTCTGTCTTCTGGGTGGACTATGGAATCAGAAAGGAAATCAGCATCTCCTCCTTTGGGTCATTTAATGTTACAGATTAAGCATCCTAATCCAAGAATTAAAAATGCTCCAAAGCTAAAATTTTTGAGCATCAACTTGATGCTCAAAGGAAATGCTCATTGGAGCATCTTGGGTTTCATATTTTTGAAGTAGGAATGCTTAACCAGGATATAATAATGCAAATATTCTAAAATCTGAAACTCTTAAATTCAAAACATTTGGGGATTTGTTCATTTGTTTGAGACAGTGTTTCACTCTGTTGCCAGAGGCTACGGTGGTATGGCATCATAGCTCACAGTAACCTCAAACTCCTGAACTCAAGCAAACTCCTGCCTCAGACTCCCAAGTAGCTAGGACTACAGGTACTCACCACAATGCCTGGCTAATTTTTCTCTTTTGAGTAATAATGGGGTCTCTCTCTTGCTCAGGAATGTATCGAACTTCTGAGGCCAAGGGATCCCCCTACTTCAGCTTTGCAGAGTGGTAGGATCATAGGTGTGAGCCACTTCACCAGACCTCCAAACATTTCCAATAAGAGTTACTCAATCTGCACTGGGCAGCACCTGTGGCTCAGGGAGTAGGGCGCCATATACTGAAGGTAGTGGGTTCAAACCTAGCCTTAGCCGAACTGCAAAAAACCCAAAAAAACTAGCTGGGCGTTGTGGCGGGCACCTGTAGTCCCAGCTACTTGGGAGGCTGAGGCAAGAGAGTTACTTAAACCCAAGAGTTGGAGGTTGCTGTGACCTGTGATGCCACAGCACTCTACTGAGAGCAATAAAGTGAGATTCTGTCTCAAAACAACAACAACAACAACAACAACAAAAAACAGTTACTCAACCTGCATTTTAACCAGTAGGAACTTTGCTGCTAATAAAAACTATGTTCTGGCTCGGTGCCTGTGGCTCAACAGGCTAAGGTGCCAGCCACATACACCTGAGCTGGTGGGTTCGAATCCAGCCCGGACCCGCCAAACAACAATAACAGCTGCAACCAAAAAATGGCTGGGCGTTGTGGCAGGTGCCTGTAGTCCCAGCTACTTGGGAGGCAGAGGCAGGAGACTCACTTGAGCCCAGGAATTGGAGGTTGCTGTGAGCTGTGATGCCAGGGCACTCTATCCAGGGTGA
>CAUYON010189826.1:0-24086 GCA_963573935.1 Arctocebus calabarensis
CAATGTGCTGACTTCATATACAATCTGAAATATTTTCATTGAACTATTTAACATAGCCTTCATGGCCTTTTAATCACTATATGAAGACATTTATATTCTGCATTTAGTAATTTTCACTTGTACCCTTCTATGATGCACCGTAAGTGTGATCCCACCCATCACCCCCCCTCCACCCATCTTCCCCCCTCCCCTCCCCTCCCTTGCCTCTTTCCTCATTTCTTGTGCTATAACTGGGTTTTAGCCTTCATATGAAAGCTATAGATTAGCTTCATCGTAGCGCTGAGTACATTGGATACTTTTTCTTCCATTCTTGAGATACTTTGCTAAGAAGAGTATGTTCCAGCTCCATCCATGTAAATGTGAAAGAAGTAAAGTCTCCATCTTTCTTTAAGGCAAAACTCAGAAGTTTTGATTCTCAGTTTCCTCTTTAACCATTTTGAGTTCTGGATTATGTATGAAACTGTTCTGGATCAAAAACGGAAGGAATGATTGCTAATTATTCCACTTTTTACCAGTCATTTTTACTTTCAGATGAAGGAAATACATGAACGTTGATAGAAATGCAGGAGAGAAAATGCAGAAAAAATAGAAAAAAATGTTTTGCACCAAATGTATTTAGTTATATATCTGAAAGGGGGCAAATAAGGGGCATTCTCTTTAAAAGCTGTTACAAAAAATTGCAAACATACACAAAAGTAGAGAGACCCTCCCCCCCATGTATTTATCATCCAGTCTCTATTTTGTGCTATTCTTATTTCAGTTCTCCCCTGGCACTCATTTTGTTGGAGTATTTTAAAGTAAATCCCAGACATCATATCATTTCATCATAAATATTTCTGTGTTTTTTTCCTAATGGATAAGAGCTTTAAAAATAGGATCATAAATACCATTATCACACCCAACAGAAAACCAATTCTTTAATGTTATCTAATAAGCAGTGTGTATTTCGTTTTTATTGATTGTTTCCAAATTGCCCACAAATTGCATTGATGGATGTCTCGAATCTTTTTTACTTAATGGGTTCCCTTCCCTCGCTCCCTCATTCCATTGATTTGTTGGAAAAACTGGGTCATTTGCCCTGTAGAATTTTCCAGTCTATATTTAGTTGATTGTATCTTTGGTGTCTTTTAACATGTTTTCTATCCCTCACATTTCTTTAAATAGTAGTTAGATCTGGAGGCTCGATTAGCTTCAGCTTCTTTTTGTTTTGTTTTTGGCATGTGTACTTCAGTAGTTGTGCTGTGTACTTACTATTACATGGCATCACATCAGGAGTGTATAATGTTTTGTCATTTCGGAGGCTTGTTAAGATTGATTGGAAGGATCCCTGATGTCACCGCAACATAGTGATTTTCTCATTCTATTACTTCTGTAGTTATGAGCTGTGATATTTTATTCATTCATTTATTTATTTATTTTTGAGACAGAATCTCACTTTGTTGCCCTTGGTAGAGTGCGGTGACATCACAGCTCACAGTAACCTCTAAGTCTTGGGCTTAAGCAATTTCTCTTGCCTCAGCCTCCCAAGTAGCTGGGACTACAGGCGCCCACCACAACGTCCAGCTGTTATTTTGTTGCAGATGTCCTTGTTTAGCAGGTCCAGGCTGGGTTCGAAACCGCCTGCCTAGGTGTATGTGGCCAGGGCCCTATCCACTGAACTACAGGCACTGCCTGAGCTGTGATTTTTTTAAATAAGGAAAAACTTTTCCTTGTTTGTTTACCCTGAAATATAGTGCATAAAGGAAAGGCAAGAGAAATGTGTGATTCTTTTCCTTTAGTTAGTACTTTCCAGGATAATGCCTTAGGAACCTTCAAAGTCTACAGATGAGAGTTTCTTTTAAAAATACCATTATAAACTCATGGATTTATTTATTTATTACTATTTTTATTTATTTATTTATTTATTTTTTTGAGACAGAGCCTCAAGCTGTCACCCTGGATAGAGTGCTGCAGCATCACAGCTCACAGCAACCTCCAATTCCTGGGCTCAAGCGATTCTCCTGCCTCCGCCTCCCAAGCAGCTGAGACCACAGGCGCCCGCCACAAAGCCCGGCCATTCCTTGGTTGTAGCCATCATTGTTTGGTGGGCCTGGGCTGGATTCGAACCCACCAGCTCAGGTGTACGTGGCTGGCACCTTAGTCTGTTGAGTCACAGGCGCCGAGCCTTTTTTTGTAATTTTTTTTTTTTTATTGTTGGGGATTCATTGAGGGTACAAGAAACCAGGTTACACTGATTGCATTTGTAGGGTAAAGTCCCTCTTACAATCGTGTTTTGCCCCCAAAAGGTGTGGCATACACTAAGATCATGGATTTATTTTTATTTTATTATTTTATTTTATTTTTTGAGCCAGTCTCAGTTGCCCTGGGGTTGAGTACCTCAGTGTATAGTTCACAGCAACCTCAAACTCCTGGGCTCAAGTGATCCTCTTGCCTCAGCCTCCTGAGTAGCTGGGACTAAAGGTGCCCAACACAATGCCTGCTAATTTTTATGAACGAAGTCTTGCACTTGCTCAGGCTGGTCTTGAACTCATGAGCTCAGGCCATACAGCTGGGTGGGCCTCCCAGATTGCTAGGAGTATAGGTGTGAACCAGTGCTCCTTGCCTAAAACTCATGGATTTTAAAAAATATTTATTTGATGCATTTCGGTTCTTTATAGCCACTATTCTTTTCTTTTCTTTCTTTCTTTTTTTTTTTTTTTTGAGACAGAGCCTCAAGCTGTCACCCTGGGTAGAGTGCTGTGGCATCACAGCTTACAGCAACCTCCAACTCCTGGGCTTAAGCGATTCTCCTGCCTCTGCCTCCCAAGTAGCTGGGACTACAGGCGCTTGCCACAACGCCTGGCTATTTTTTGGTTGCAGCCGTCATTGTTGTTTGGCGGGCCCAGGCTGGATTCGAACCTGCCAGCTCAGGTGTATGTGGCTGGCGCCCTAGCCATTTGAGCCACCGGAGCTGAGCCAATAGCCACTATTCTTGAAGTTCATCCTACCTTTGGCCAATGGAACCCCTCAACTTTCCATTGACCCAAGAATCTTTGATAGCTTATCTTTTGAAATAATAAGATGTTCTAGGACTGTGTTATACTTTGCTCTATACCTGGAAACAGTCTTCAAGGAGCTCTGTTTCCTTTCACAGTTGACCCTTGAAATTATGCAGCGGTTAGGGCATCAATTTTGACATGTAGTGGAAATTTTGACATGTAATTCTTCATTCCCCCACAACTCAACTAACTTGTAGCCTACTGTTGACCAAAAGTCTTACTGATAACAATTACCAGATATTTTGTATGTTGTATGTATTATATGTTATATTCTTACAACAAAGTAAGCTAGAGAAAATAAAATGTTATTAAGAAATCATAAGGAAGAAAAGAGATATTTACAAATCATTAGATGGAAGTGGATCATCATAAAGGTCTTTGTCCTCAAAGTCTTCATGAGGAAGAGAAGGAAGAGGATGTTGTTTGTGTTGTTTCAGGGTGGCAGAGGCAAAAGAGGTGGAGGAGGTGGAAGGGGAGGCAGGAGAGGCAGGCGCATTGTGTAACTTGTATTGAAAAACATCTATGTATAAATGGACCTGTGTAGTTCAAACCCATGTTGTTCAATGGCCAACCATACTGGGAAAAGAAGGGAGACCCACTTTGTTTGTTCTTTTTTTATTGTTTGGGATTCATTAAGGGTTCAAAGAATTAGGTTACACTGATTGCATTTGTTAGATAAAGTCCCTCTCATCATTGTGTGCCATCCCCAAGAGGTGTGCCATACACCATGACCCCCCATCCTCCTTCTTCATCCCCTCTCCCTTGTTCCTCTACCCTCCCCCTTGTATCAGCTCATCTACTACTTTCATATTAGAATTGAGTACACTGGATTCTTGCTTCTCCATGCTTGTGATGCCTTACGTAGAAGAAGGTATTCTGGGTGGCGCCTGTGGCTCAGTGAGTAGGGCGCCGGCCCCATATACCGAGGGTGGCGGGTTCAAACCTGGCCCCAGCCAAACTGCAACCACCACCACCACCACAACAACAAAATACCCAGGCGTTGTGGTGGGCGCCTGTAGTCCCAGCTACTCGGGAGGCTGAGGCAAGAGAATCACCTAAGCCCAGGAGTTGGAGGTTGCTGTGAACAGTGTGATGCCACGGCACTGTACCGAGGGTGATAAAGTGAGACTCTGTCTCTACAAAAAAAAAAAAAAGTATTCCAACTCAATCCAGGTTAATAAAAAAGATGTAAAGTCTCCATCTTTTTTAATGGCTAAATAGTATTTCATGGCATACATATACCACAGTTTGTTAATCCAATCCTGGGGAGACCCACTTTGGACGCAATGTAAAGAGCAATGATTTCAGAAAAGGCTCAAGAAGGTGTATTTTTGGGCTGTGTTTGTTGAGTGGGATGGCAAATGACAGGAAGGGATCCTGCGCTAACCTTTCATTTCCAGGTGTATCATCTACCATCAGAGCTACACAGCTTCTCCCCAGGGGGCACAGGAGACCTTCTCTCAGGGTGTGACCTTTGGTAAGTTAAACCCCTGCCCTGGCATCCCTTCCAGCAGGACATTCTGTAACTCCAGGTGCGTGACTAACGTTTCCGGCAGAGGCGCACCCAGGGACTTTCCCCGTGTTGGCCCCGCCCGGTCCAGCTGGTGCGGGTGCCGGCGACGCCCGCCAGGGAGAAGGAGGGGACCTGGGTCACCCCACCCCGGCTCTGGAGCCTCGGCGCCCTCTGGCGGCCATGCGGGGCGGGGCGGGACTGAGCGCCCGGAAGCCCCGCCTCCTCGCCCCCAGGGTGGGGCTGGGGCGGTGGTTACAGTCCGAGGCTACAGAGGTTTCGCAAGGACGTGACCTTAAGTGGAAAAAAACCCCACTGTGTGACGCATGGTTACCAACTGGGGCTATCGAGCTGAACTAGTTCTCCGAAGCCCGAGAAGCAGGGAGGGGCTGAGGCTGAACCGTCCAGACCAGTGACTCACTGCCTACTGACCCTCCAGTGCCGCGGCGCGCCCTCCCCGTGGGGCGCTGTAGGGGGCGCGAGCCAGCACCCTGACTGCGTGTAGGCCTGCAGTTGAGGCGACGTCACTACGCTGAGAGCGAAATGAGGACACTGTCTCCTCCCTCTTGCCTGTCTCCAATTCCAGTAATGGGGCCCCTGAGCTCAATCTGATCTAACCAGTCCCCACGGAGCTGGGGTTTGGATTGGAAGGTTGGAAATGACAGAAAAAGTAGGAGGGTTTGTGGATTAAGAACAAGCGAGTTGGGTGCATTAGCCACAGAATGGGTTCAGTCAAAGTAGTTTATAGGTACCTGGCAAGAAGAAAAGCAGCTACCTCCCTCCTTATCCAGTTTTCCTAATGCAGTCAGTGGGGGTGGCCCCAGGGGTGTGTGTGTCCCTGCATGGCTAGGTCCCACAAAAATCCAGGGACTGGAAAGTAGGAGGACCTGGTCCCAACTCCACCTGGTCCCATCTCAGGGATGCCAGGGCTGGGGTTTAACTTCACCTGTCGCTCTGGGGAGCAGGTCACTTGACCTTGCCATGCTGCAGCTTTCTGAGTTTCTGAATGAGGGTTCTGGACTAGGTTATCGAATATGTTTCAAGTACTACAAAAAGGCACAGCAACTGACGGTGCTTGTTCGGAGATCATCCAGTACAGCAGAGGAAAAGGCAGGACTAGGGGCCAAGGCTGTCACTCACTCCAGTTCTCTTTCTGTGGCCCCTAACAAATTCTCACATCAGCTTCAATTCCCTTCAGCAAACATTTGAGGCTTGCTCTAACATTTGTGGGACCTAGGATCACACACCACATGTCTAAATATTTAAAAGTTATAAATATATGGCCGGGAGAGGTGGCTCATGCCTGTAATCCTAGCACTCTGGGAGGCCGAGGAGGGTGGATTGATTGAGTTCACGAGTTCGAGACCAGCCTGAGCAAAAGCGAGACCCTGTCTCTACATAAAAACAGAAAAAACTGAGGGAAGAGGATCACTTGAGCCGAAGAGTTGGAGGTTGCTGTGAGCCATGATGCCACAGCACTTTACCCAGGGTAACAGCTTGAGATTCTGACTCAAAGAAAAAAAAATCAAGCTAATAAACTGTTAAATATCTTCCTACTTTGACAGATATAACTCTGTAACAATCAGGAAGGCCAACTTCAAGTCTGGAATTCTTGTATTCCTCACCACTCTGAAATGCGATGGTGAAGAAAATGGCTCTAGCTCAAGACCATGGCATGGTTTCCCTCTCTTTCCAGACCAGATCGATTCATCTTACACCATGAAGGACCTTTCCACACATGTGCTCCAGGCCAAGCTCTGTTCGCATCTCTGTAAATGGCTCCCCCTTAACATGTCACCTCCTGAGTATGCACATTGGTGACAATCTACCTTCAGGAGAGGGGACCAAGAGAAATGGGTTCAGAACTCATTTGCCAGGGAATCCTGTGGTTCTGGGTGAGCATGTCCTTTGGCTTCAATAACTCCTTGCCTCATGTCTCCCTTCTGCTCTGCACCTGGATCAAGCACAGCACCTTCATGGAGTCTAGCCATTCAAAAACTAAACTCTGAGGCAGATGTCTGCAGATGATGATGGAGGGTGCTGGGGAGGGTCTCATTTGTTAGAAGTGATAGTACTTGTGCTAAGCCTGTCTGGAAGGTTGAGATTTTGGAAGGTGGAAAAGTTGGGAGGGGAGAGCAAAGGCTCTGGAACCAGCCATCCAGGTTCTTTGTCTGTAAATTGTGACTACCGTGCAGAAAGGCTGCAGGGTGAATCTATGTCTTCCAAATAGCAGACAAAGTTTCTGGTAGTTGACGGCTGTGGAACTGCTGGGCCAACCTCCCCCATCAGAGCAGGATGAAACCCCCATAGCCCATCCCAGGGTAGTTCTGCTTTGGGTAGAAGTCCCAGCACCCCTCCCTGCACCGCGTCACCTTGGTAATCCATGCTTCTTTACTGATTGCAAGGTGAGGAAGCTTAGCACCTCACAGCCTTCATGAGGAATTCTGCCTCCTCCCCCATTTTACTATAAGAGATGACCCTGGAAAGAGTTTTTTGTTCTATATCACTTTGCCTGGTAGCCAGAGACTGCTGGACAATTAGTAGCCGCTCTTTCCCTAGGGAGTAGCCCTCCACCAAGGACGAGAATTGGTGGATAAATGCTCAGGTCCTTGCCCTGCAGCTGAGATAACTCAGACGTATGTTCTGCAAGATAAAGCTCCATTTGCCCACAGTGGTAACTCACTGGACAACACTCTTATTTCTACCTACCCCACCCCACCTGGCTCCTGCCAGTTGTAGTTCTTGTAACAACCACTCTCACCCTTGCTTTTTTTCCCTGGAGCCAGGTTTTGATTACAAGGGCTGTTTGCTCCCTCAGTTGAGGTCAGTGATACTAGCAGGTAGACAGGCTCTTTCCTTTCTCCCCTGAGAGGCTCAGAATGCTCCTTACTTACAACTTGGGAGAAATGGTTGCTAAGGCAGAGAAGGTCTTCCTCAGTAGGGTCCTTGTGCGAGAGTCAGGCCCACTGGCCTGGAGAAGGCTAAAGGAGGTTGATCTGATAAGCTGCAGACAAAGGTTGTGGGTGCAGACAGGCTGGCTCTTACGGACGTGTTCCAGGCCTACTGGTGTGATGATGGAGGCTTCACTGGGCCAAGGTTTAGAGTGAACGGTACAAGGCCGCTTCCAACACCGGTGGTCACAAAGAGAGTGCTGCCCACTGCTGCCATCTAAGTAGGGCAAGCCCAGACTTGGGGACAGTGACTTGGGGGGCTTCCTCCACCTACATCCCTACCCCATTCCCAGTGTTCTTCCCTTCCCAGTGGAAATTACACATGTTACATTTTGGCTTTCAAAGCCCAAACAGAAGAAAACTAAAATTCCCCAGGGCACAGGAGCCTCAGCTACCTAGAGTCACGCCCAGAGCCCTTGTTGTAGGGAGGGAACTCCAGGCTTCCTCCCATCAGTGCTAGCTCACCAAGTCCAGTGTGGCCAGAACATGGCAGTTCGCCACGGATACTTCAGAGCACGCAGAGCAGAAGGCCCCGCCAGCACCCAGGCCTGGTAGATCTGTGGGGGCCAGAGAATGTGGGGACACTGACCCTGCTGGCCACAAGGGCCAGAGAAACAGGCCTTCCCCACCCCTCACCCAAATCAGACCCTCCACCAGTCCCCTAGACCAGGGTTTTCCAATCATTAATAGGCACAGAAATCCCACCCCCCCATGTTAAGATGCAGATGCTGATTCCAGAGGTCTGAGGTTAAGGGGGAGGTGCTGAGATTCTGCATTTAGCTTTGAGAAACCGCAGCCGGATGCTGCAGATGACCCTCAGATCTGCTGCCTTAGGCCATGGCTATCAGCCCCAACCCCAAGAACCAGACTCTAGCCTTCTTGTAGTGAAGAAACCCTTCCTTGTTTGTTTCTGGACCATTCACCATTAACCACTCCAAAGAAGGGAAATCAGACTGCATTTCGAGAAAACATTTTAAGCTGTCCTGTGCCTTCTCTAGCTCTCCAAGTTATATAATGTGTCCTTGTTGAAAATGCTGATAATGCTATTTGGGTGGCAGGAAGCCAATTTTTGGCTGCATGTTGCTTGGAGCTGGGGCTGGGGTCAGGGAAGGGGGCCAGGGCTGGGGAGAGTTGAAGGAGAGAAAGGGCCAGGCAGATGGAGAGGGCGGGAAGGCCAGGGTGGCCAAGGCCTGGGGATAAAGCCGATTGGTATGTCAGCAAAATCTGTTGTGGCTTTAGTGATTCGAAAGGCAGACACATTCTTTCATCTCTGTTAATCCTCATCTGATACAGAGGATTTTCCTGCCATTAAATCTGGAGAAATAAAAATAAGCACTCAAACCTGCACAAGCAACTATTCCTCTGTACCCCCTGCTCTTGCCCTTCTCCCACTTTACTTCTCTGTGTGACCATTTTTAGCATCTGTGGCTACCTGACTTGGGAGATGGATAGGCTGGGGGAGCTGAGTGGTATCTTAGAGGAGCAGGACCAGGCAGATCCCCAGGACGGTAAGCAACATTTGGGAACTATTCACTAACACTGCTCTACTGGTTTCCTCTCAGTCCATTTTCTTGCTGGGGTGTCAGTGATGCCATCTGAGTTGCTGTCAGGGGTTTAATCTGATGAAGGGTTTCCAAATAGATCCAAGCTGCCAGTTTGGGGGGAGCTTCTGATTGGCTGTTGTTACTGGTTTCTCTTAGCCCAACACCAGGGTCATTAGGGAAGAATAAATGTGAAGAAGTGGGAAAGGCAGGGCATTCAGAAGGACACGAGGAGGCGAAGGGAGGTTCTTAAGGGACCCCTCCTGGACATGCAGTGACCTGTGATTTCTCCCCTCAGGTAGGGGTCCCACAGCTGGATGGTTCTAAGCCACCAGGTGTGTGAAAGGCCGAGGGATGCTGGTCCTGCTTCTGCATGGTGAGTTCTGCTGCCTGTGAGTGCAGGGCTTGGGAAGGTGTGAGAAAGCCACAAAGCTTCCATGCGAGTAAGTGAGGGCTTCAAGTGGCTTTTCTGACAGCTTTTCCTGGGCACTCCTTATTACTTCCACTGATTATGTGATTATGAGAGAAGGGATGAAGAATGAGAGAAAACAGCAGGTAGTGGGGGGTTTGTTTGTTTAAAAACTCCTGAAGAAAATATATAAAATGGTCTTCTTGATGATTTTCTTATTCTGATTTCAGATATGAATCTATTGGTGTAATACCCCCAAACTACAGTGGTGCAGTGGTTTCCTAATCACATTATTTTAACCTCATTTAGTTACAAACAAAAATCCCTTTAAGAAACCATCTTCCCAAAGGAAAAAGAAAACACGAAAAGTATCTTGGAATTGCGGGATTATGAATGGTTAAATTTTTTTTCAAAGTGTTTTGTCCTGTTATTTGCATTTTAATATACCAAGAAGACTCATCACAAAATATTTTCCCCAGCTTCAGCTTCTCAAATCTAACTGAGAGAGCCCTAGGAAAAACCTTTTGTTAAGTTCTTCAGTAAATGATTCTACACAAAGAATCTATTTTTCTCACCCTCGGGTGAATTTAATTATTTGAGGCTGTGATGATCTGTGTAATAGACCTCTGTACGCAGTGCTGGTCGACACAATTTTACTAGCTCATTCTCAAACAGTAGTAATAGAAGTTTCTTACTCTTTATTCCACCTTTTCAAAAAGCAGAACGTGCTGTCTTCAGTCAATCAACAGATATGCACTGTGTGCCTTCAATACGCCAGAGGGACAGATAGATACTGGGGGAAATAACTCTGTGGTCTTTGTCCTTGAGAAACTTATGTGTTTTTAATAAGAGAGTCAATAAATAAATTAGAAAAAAGTGGAACAAGGCATAGAGAACACGATGATAAATAAGACATAATTTTCTGCCTCACGGAAGCTTTGAAGGACAGAGGTTGACATTTATGTAATTACCAACAGCCAGCTTCTTGCCATTCCTCCTACCTAGAAAGAATATGAAGCTTGATTGACTCATTGGGACAGAATGTTGGCTTCCAAGAGCCAGTATCATTTTTTTTTTTAATAATTTTATTGAATCATAACATGAAACTATAAAAATATTAGAAGAAAGTGTAGGGAAAACTCTCGAGGGAATTGGCCTGGGTGAATTTTTAATGAAGAGCCAGTATCATTTTAACTGCACCAAAAGCTCTGCCGTTTTTCCCAGAATGCAGACGGTATTCATAGCCTGCGTACTGCAAAACAGGAACTGTCCTTGCTGCAGAAACTTGAAATACAGTCAGACTTCTTGTGACAAGTTGGAGAGCTCAGGGGTGACATCATTTGCTAATAATAGATGCGCTTAAAACTAATGACCGTCTTCACATCCCCTGGTGCTTTAATTTAAAACACGCTCTAGCAACACAGAGAATATTTCTCTGACTACAAGTCACAAGCAATATGGACAATATGTTCCCAAGAAGCAGGCTATAGCTCCTTGGCTAGAACAAAACGACGAAGTGAGCCTCACAACATGAGACGGAGGGGGAAATTGGAAGTGGTTCGCAGCAGGGAAAGTTGGGGCAAGACCAAAACAGAAATTTTCTTCCTCTGGGCAGGCACTGGCTCCTGGAAGTGTCCCTCCTCTCAGAGGATAAGTGCAAATACCTCCCTCCTCTTCCCCCAACGTTAACTCCTTGGGGTCTTCCTGCCTTTTACGCCTATATCTGAATTCCACAACTTGCTTAGTTTACAGGGTCCTTTGCATCTGGCTTGCTCTACACCATGAGTCTTCAGAAAGGGTCATAGATTGTGTGTTATTTGCCTGTTGTCTTAGAGCAGTGGTTCTCAATCTTCCTATTGCTGCACCCCTTTAATACAGTTCTTCATGTTGTGGTGACCCCCAACTGTAAAATTATTTTCGTTGCTACTTCATAACTGTAATTTTGCTACTATTATGAATCGTAATGTAAATATCTGATATGCAGGGTAGTCTTAGGCAACCCCTGTACAAGGGTCATTCGACCCCCAAAGGGGTTGGAACCCACAGGTTGAGAACCACTGTCTTAGAGTCTAAGGCACAGCAGGGCCTTAATAAGGGTTTGTTGAGTGGGTGAAGCTTCCCAGATTAGAACTGTTACTCAGTCTGACACATTCATACTAAGTATTAGGTCTCCTTCTAAGAGGTACGATTTGTATTTTAAAAAGTCTCTAGGATGCAAAAATACAATTAATTAGAATGAATAATATTAGCACAACTCAGTGACTTATAATAAAAAAAAATAGTCTCTAGGAAAGTAAAGTCACAGTGAGAAGCCACTCACACAGCCACTAGAATGCCTACAATTTAAAAGACTGACAATCCCCCAGTGCTGGTGAGAATGTGGGTTAGCTAGAACACACATTGCTGGTGGGAATGTAAAATAGTGCAACCACTTTGGAGGACTGTTTGGCACATTCTCAGAAAGTTAAACACATTCTTATCACATGACTCAGCAATCCCACTTCTAGATAATTAAGAAATGAGAGCGCATTTCAAGACTTGCGTATTTGGCTCGGTACCCATAGCACAGTGGTTACGGCGTCAGCTACGTACACTGAGACTGGTGGGTTGGAACCTGGCCTGGGTGAGCTAAACAATGACAACTGCAACAACAATAACAACAACAAAAATAGCCGGGCATTGTGGCAGGCACTAGTCCCAGCTACTTGGGAGGCTGAGGCAAGAGAATTTCTTAAGCCCAAGAGTTTGAGGTTGATGTGAACCGAGATGCCACGGCACTCTACCAAGAGCAATGTAGTGAGACCCTGTCTCAAAAACAAACAAAAAGACTTGTGTGTTGGACGGGTGTGGTGGCTCACACCTGTAATCCTAGCACTTTGGGAGGATTGCTTGAGCTCAGGAGTTTGAGACCAGCCCGAGCAAGAGCAAGATCTCATCTCTAAAAATAGCTGGGCATTGTGGAGGCCGCCTGTAGTCCCAGCTACCTGGGAGGCTGAGACCAGATTATCACTTGAGCCCAGGAATTTGAGGTTGCTGTGAGTTATGATGCCATGGCACTCTACCAAGGGCAACATAAAATTTTTGACTTGGTCTCAAAAAAAAAAAAAAAAAGACTTGTGTGCATGTCTCTATATCCACTTTAGTCACAATGAGCTAGAACTAGAAGCAATCCAAATGTCCATCAGCAGAATAAACAAACTGGAGTACTCCACACAGTGAAATACTAGGCGAGCAAAAGGAACAATCAAGTGATACTTGTAACAACCTGGATGAACCTCATAATGTTAAGTGAAAGAACCGTTTGATTCCATTTATAGAAAGTTCTAGAACAGTAGAACAGGCAAAACTAATCTATAGTTTAGAAAGCAGATAAGCACTTGCCTGGAATTGGCAATGGGGAGAGAACTGAAGTCAAAGGGCCTGAGGAAACTTTCTGGGTGGTAGAAATGTTCTAAGTCTTTTTTTTTCTTTTTCTTTTTTTTTTTTTTTTGTCTTTTTTTCTTAAGACAGTTTTGCTCTGTCACCTGGGCTGCCTCAGTCTCCTGAGTAGCTGGGACTATAAATGCCTGTCACAAGGCCTGGCTAACTTTTTTTTTTTTTTGTCTATTTGTAGTAGAGATGAGGTCTCATTCTTGCTCAGGCTGGTCCTGAACACCTGCGCTTGAGGGATCCTCCTGCCTTGGCCTTCCAGAGTGCTAGGATTACAGGTGTAAGCCACTGAAATGTTCTACATCTTGATTAGGGTAGTGGTTTACATCGGTGCATACATATGTTTTGGTTTTTATTATTTTGTTTGTTTTTTTGTAGAGACAGAGTCTCACTTTGTTGCCCTTGGTAGAGTGCCGTGGCCTCACACAGCTCACACCAACCTCCAGCTCTTGGGCTTAGGCGATTCTCTTGCCTCAGCCTCCCGAGTAGCTGGGACTACAGGCACCCGCTGCAACGCCCAGGTATTTTTTTGTTGCAGTTTGGCCAGGGCTGGGTTTGAACTCGCCACCCTCTGTATCTGGGGCCAGTGCCTTACCCATGGAGCCACAGGCGCCACCCGGTGCATACATTTGTTATACTTACCAAACTGTGCAGTTAAAATGGGTACATTTATTGTAAGTAAAGCAAGTCCCAATGAGCTTAGTTTCAGAAAAGAAAAGAAGGCTATAGGAGAGAGCAGCTGTACTGTAAGCCAAACAAATCCTTCATGTTAAGTCGGGCACTGCGGTATGTGTGTGAGATTGACTGATGTCACTGTTGATAGCCAAGAAGTATTCATTTGTACAGATATACTGGTTTGGTTCTCTGATCTCCTATTGTTGGACAATTCTGTCACAAAAGGTATCTGCCTGGTGTCAGAAGCAAATTCTGGGGTCACGTGAGGCCAGAGGCTGTGGCATGGTCTCCCCAAACAGCACTTCTGCGTCCTCCAGCCAGGTTTATTTTGAAAATGCAGCATTGGGTCTTAGCCTGAGGAGCAATTTAGGTAGCATCTGCCAAGAGTGTGAGGGAAATGATTTCTAGAGCCAACGTGGTGGAATAGATTTTGCTGAAACCAAAAAATTGACCATATTTTCCTTGCTATTTTTGGTTTCATAAGACACAAGTTCTTTGAAAACAATGAGAATGAAGAAACATTCCAAACTCAGTCTGTGGTTGGAAACTCCATGAGTAACCAGTCTCCTAGCAAACCTCAAGGGGGGGAAAAACACATATTTGAAAAGCTGAGGGCTCAGAAAGAGAAACTCCTCAGCTGCTCTGCATTAAGACCTCATTATGTGGAGCAGCTGAGCCAGGCTAGTCCCGCCTCCCTGCAGCTCGGGGGCTGGCCAGGACACTAGACCCGGACACACAAACTGGGACCCATTTCTGGTGTCCGCCCAGATTCTGGGACGCCTTATGACATGTAAAAGATTTGACGTAAAATTCACCTAAGATAAAATGAATCATTAACCATTGTGAAGCGTGCAGCTCAGCGACATTCGGCACATTCACAATGTTGTGCAACCATCACCTCGGTCTAGTTCCAAGACATTTTCATCTCCCAGAAAGGAAACCCCATGTTTGTTAAGCAGTCACCTCCTGCTCTTCCTTCTCCTCAGCCCCTGGAAACCATTAATTTACTTTCTGTCTTTATGGATTGGCCTGTTCGGGATATTTCCTGTTGGAATCATACAATATGTGGCCTGTGTGACTGGTTTATTTCACTCAGGTAATGTTTTTTGATGTTCATCCATGTCGGACCATGTGTCAGTCGTTCCTTTTTTTTTTTTTGCTTTTGTATTTTTGAGACAGTCTCACTTTTGGTAGACTGCCATGGTGTCATAGCTCACAGCAACCTCAATCTCTTGGGCTCAAGTGATTCTCTTGCCTCAGCCTCCCAAGTAGCTGGGACTACAGGTGCCCACCACAAAGCCTGGCTATTTTTTAGAGATGGGGTCTCACTCTAGCTCACACTAGTCTCAAACTCCTGAGCTCAAGCAATCCACCCACCTCAGCATCCCAGAGTGCTAGGATTATAGGCACGAGCCACTGTGCCCAGCCTAATTAATAATCTTTAAAAATTTTCATGGCACACCTAAGATCCTCTCACAGCACACCCATTGAAATTCACTGCTCTAGAGATTCTTCTTTGCAGTCTACCCATAGTAATAAGGTCAGTATTATTATTGGTGTTTTGCTTTCCACTCTGGGACAGATTTCCACACAGTACTTGAAGAATTGTCCCTTGATGAGGTTTAATCCTGTGATATGAGTGGCTCATGGAGGCCACACTTAGTTTAGGCCAGCGTTTTCACAGCTGTCTCAAGCATTACAATGCATCTGGTCTTCATAGCTGTCCATACATTACAGACGGGCAAACTGAGAGACAAAGGTTTTCTGAGGTTTTTTTAAAAAAGACTCACACCTGTAATCTCAGTGCTTTGGGCAGCTGCGGCCAGTAGATCTCTTGACTCAGGAGTTTGAAACCAGCCTAAGCAAAAGTGAGACACTGTCTCTACTAAAAATAGAAAAATTATCCAGACATTGTCATGAGAGCCTATAGTCCCAGCTACTAGGGAGGCTGAGGCAGGAGGATTGCTTGAGCCCCGGAGTTCAAGGCTGCAGTGAGCTATGATTGTGCCCTTGCTCTCTAGCTAGCCTGGGTGACAGAGAAAAATCCTATCTCCAAACAAATAAACAAATGAATGAAGTATGAGAGAGCAGAGATGAGCGTTATTGTCCTAACTCAGAGATTATGAGAACATTAGGGCAAGAAGTTGCACCCACATTCAAGGTGAGTGTCTGAAGACTGAATGCTCTGGAAAGCCCTAGCATGTGGGTCCTGAAGCAGTGACAGAGGCTGAGGCGAGCCCAGGGCTATCCTGCTGCATTTCATGTTTTCCCCTCTCTGCCTTAGACCGGGAATAAAAGCACTGAAGCCTTTTCCAATTTTCAGGTGGATCCTTCCCCAAAATACTGGAGGAAAAGCAGAAATTGCTAAGCCACTGCCAAACGAGTTTGACCTTCTCTTCTCACAAACTATAATCTTTATTTTTAATTTGGTAAATGTTTTTCTGGGCAAGGTATTCCCATGGAACTCAGCTCTGGATGGCCAAGGAGATTTGTTTTTGGAACAGTCGCTGCTGATTCTGGGAGAGGCTGCTTTTCATTTGGATTTGGAAAAATCAGAGATGTCCTAAACAATTGTTGACAATGTTATATATTCCTTGTCAGTGAATGGCAAGGAGTTTCCTTTTGGTTGAGGGATGCTGCCTAGTGCAAAATTTGAGTTTTCTCTGTCTAGAGTTCACATGGTTCTTCAGGCAAGGGAGGAGGGCCCAGAAGAAGGAAGATGGTTCTAGAGAGATTAGGGTACCTGTCTTTTTTTTTTTTTTAGGCAGAGTCTCACTATGTCACCCTCGGTAGAGTGCCATGGCATCACAGCTCACAGCAACCTCAAAGTTCTGGGCCAAAGAGATTCTCCTGCCTCAGCCTCCCAAGTAGCTGGGACTACAGGTGCCTGCCACAACGCCCAGCCATTTTTTGGTTGTAGTTGTAGTTGTTGTTTGGCAGGCCCAGGCTGGATATGAACCTGCCTACTCTGGTGTATGTGGCTGGTGCCCTAGCTGCTAAGTTACAGGCGCCAAGCCAATGGTACCTGTCTTATTCAGGATTCTGCTCAGGAATCTTGTTGCAAAGCATAGGACCCACTCTAGGTTGTTGAAAAAGAGGAGCTTGTTTAGGGATAGCAGGTGTTCTCAGACTTCCTGATTGGAGACTACTGTCAGGCTAAACCAGGAAGTGGCTGGCTCCAGCAAAGACCACCGCCACTGGTGTGCATACCTGGCAGCTCATGGGAATCACCCTGGTGCAGGATGCCAGAAATACCATCATGCAAGTCTGAAAGCCAGATATCTCTTGCTACTATTCTGTCCAAAAAATGATTTCTTCTTGGTGCTTACTTCTGAATCTGACTCTCATGGGGTGGCTGATTGACAAAGCTAGGTCACGTGCCTGGGCACTAACTACAAAAAAGGTGGGAAAGAGAGTTCCTGGCTTCTAACTTGAGAAGGCAGGACTTATTATGTAGGAAATTCCCTAAGTGTAGGAAGTGTGCTTAGAAGGCGCTGGGTAGCCAGAAAAGGTATCCAATGTCTACTATAATCAGAGATGGTTTGGTTGGAAGAAACAGAAATTTGCTCATCTGTGCAGATAATTTGAGTGGATTTGCAAAATGGAAACAGGAAAATTGTTACAGAAACAGCTCTGGCAGGGCCTCATGGGAACTGGCTGGCCAGCAGCTCCTGCTCTCCCTGGGCTTCATGCGCTCCGTCTCTGTGATTCTCACATCAGATCTATTTGTCTGTCTGCACATGCTCTGGTCTGAATGTTTGTGCCCTACCCCACCCCCAACCAAATGCAAATGTTGAAACCAAATCTCCAAGACAATGGTAGTAGGAGGTGGGGCCTTTGGGAGGCTATTGGGTCATGAAGGTGAAGCTCTCATGAGTGGGATTAGTGCCCTTAAAAAGAGACCCCAGAAAGATCCCTCATCCCTTCTGCCATATGATGACACAGAAGATGCCATCTGTGGGCCAGGAAGTGGGCCTTCACCAGACACTGAACCTGTCTTAATCTTAGACTTTCCAGCCTCCTGAACTGTAAGAAATAAATTTCTGTTGTTTATAAACCACCCAGTCTGTGACAGTTTTTTATAGCACCCTGGACTAAGACTACACCAGCTTCTTCACTGTGCCTTTGGCTCCTGCTTTCCCTTAACTTTGACCTGCACATGGCTTTGATACAAACATAGCTTCAATACTAGACCAGTTGGTGTTCACACGATCTCATGGACTAGTTGCTCGATGCCTATTCCATTTTCATGGAGAAGGAATGAATATGCTTAGGTCCAAGTGTTCAGATGTGGTGTAAACAGCAGTGGCTGGGAAGCAGCAGCAGAGACACATGGAGCCCTGAGTGGAATATTTTATCTTAGAGGCAGTGGTTGGCAACAGCTGCTGTTGAAGCATGAAAAATGAGAGCCAGAAGGGCCTTCAAAGATCAAGAAGTTCAGGGTCTTGGTACATTTTGTTCTGCTATAACAGAATGCCTGAGACTAGGTAATTTATAAAGAACAGGTATTTAATGTCTTACAGTTCTGGAGGCTGGGAAGTCCCAGATCAAGGGGCCCACATCTAGTAAGGCTCTTTGTGCTGTGTCATCCCATAGCAGATGCTGAAGGACAAGAGAGCAAGAGGAGGCCAAACTCAGTTTTATAACAAACCTACTCTCACAATAATCCATTCATGGAGCCTTCTTAAAGGTCTCACCTATTTTCAAATTTTTAAAAATTTCAGATTAATATAAGGATACAAAGGATTAGGTTACAATATTTGCATTTGTTAGATAAGGTCCCTATTGTAGTTGAGCACCTCACCCAAGAGGTGTGCCATATATTATGCCCATTAGGTGAGAGCACACCCATTCTTCTCCCTCCTCCCTTCTCCCTTTCCTCTTCCGACCTTCCCCACTTGAACTAAATTGAATTTTTCTCTTGTGTGGGCATGTATTAGTTCATCTACTGGCTTCATATTAGTATTAAGTACATTGGATACTTGCTTTTTCAGTCTTGTGATACTTTACTAAAGAGAATGTTCTTTATCTTTATCCAGGTTAATATAAAAGATGTAAAGTCTCCATCTTTTTATGGCTGAATAGTATTCCATGGTATACATATACCACAGTTTACTAATCCATTCATGGGTTGATGGGCACTTGGGTTAATTCTGCATCTTGGCACTTGTAAATTGATCTACAATAAAAAATGATCTAGTACAAATGTCTTTGCGATAAATTGATTTTTTTCTTCTTCTGGGAGAAGCCTAGTAGTGGGATTGTGGGATCAAATGGAAGGTTTATTTTGAATTCTTTGAGGATTCTCCATACTTCTTTCCAAAGAGGCAGTATTAGTTTGTGGTCTCACCAACAGTGTAAAAGTGTTCCCTTCTCTCCACATCTGCACCAACATCTGCAGCTTTGGGACTTTGTGATGTGGACTATTCTCACCGGGGTTAGGTGATATTGCAGGGTGGTTTTGATTTGCATTTCTCTGATAATGAGGACAATGAGCATTTTTTCATATGTTTGTTAGCCATTCATCTCTCTTGTTCAGAGAAGGTTCTCTTCATGTCTCTTGCCCAGTGACAGATGGGACTAGGATTTTTTGCTCTTTTTTGTTGATTAATTTGAGTTCTCTGTACATTCTAGTTATTAACCCTTTGTTAGATTTATTACATGCAAATATCTTTTCTCATTCTGATGGTTGTCTACTTTAATTGTTGTGTCCTTAGCTGTGCAGAAGCTTTTCAGTTTAATAAAGTCCCATTTGTTTATTTTTGTTGTTGCAATTGTGGCTGAAGTCTTCTTCATAAAATCTTTCCCAAGGCTGGCATTCCTCAAGAGTTTTCCCCACACTTTCTTCTAGGATTTTTATCATTTCATAAATGACAGATTTAAATTTAAATCTTAGATTTCCATTCTTAGATTTTCTAAATCTAGTCTTAGATTTAAATCTTTTATCCATCTTGAGTCAATTTTTGTAAGTGGTGAAAGATGTGGGTCCAGTTTCAGTCTTTTATATGTGGTTATCGAGTTCTCCCAGCACCATTAATTGAATAGGGATTCTTTTCCCCAGGGTATGCTTTTGTTTGGTTTATTGAAGTTCAGATGGCTATAAGAGACTGGTTTCATCTCTTGGTTTTCTATTCTATTCCATATGTCTATATCTCTATTTTTGTGCCAATACCATGCTGTTTTGATCACTGTGAAATTGTGATATAACCTAAAGTCTGTCACAGTGATGCCTTCAACTTTGTTTTTGTTACTAAGAATAGCCTTGGTTATATGGGTTTTTTCTGGTTCCATACAAAATGAAGAACTATTTTTTCAAGTTCTTCAAAATATGATGTTGATATTTTAATGAAGATTGCATAAAGTCTGTAGATTGCTTTGGGTTGTATAAACATTTTAACAGTATTGATTCTTCTCAGCTCCCATTTGTTAATGTCTTCTGCTATTTCTTTTCTTAGGGTTTCATAATTCTCTGAATAGAGATCCTTCACCTCCTTTGTTAAGTATATTCCCAGGTATTTCATTCTTTTTGAAGCTGCTATGAAGGGTATTGTGTCCTTTATTTGCTTCTCAGCTTGACTGTTATTGGCATATACAAAGGCTACTGATTTGTGGACATTGAATTTATACCCTGAGACGTTACTGTATTTCTTGATCACTTCCAGGAGTCTTGTGATTGAGTGTCTTGGGTTTTCTAAGATCATATCATTGGCAAAGAGCAGGAGTTTGACCTCCCCTGCCCCCATCTGGATCTCTTGCCTGATTACATTGACTAGAACTTCCAGAACTATGTTGAATAGTAGTGGTGATAGTGGTGATTGTTTGATTCCAGTTCTAAGTGGAAATGCTTTCAGTTTTACTCCATTTGGTATGATATTGGCTCTGGGTTTATCATAGATGACTTCAGTCAGATTAAGAAATTTCCAATTGGGCCAGCCACAGTGACTCACGCCTGTAATTCTAGCACTCTGGAAGGCTGAGGCAGGTGGATTGATTGAGCTCATGGGTTTGAGACCAGCCTGAGCAAGAGTGAGACCCTGTCTCTAAAAAACAGTGGGGTGTTGTGGTGGGTGCCCATAGTCCTAACTACTTTGGAGGCTGAAGCAAGAGAATTGCTTGAGCCAAGGAGTTTGAGGTTCTATGAGATGTGTTGCCATGTCACTCTACAAAGGATGACAAAGTGAGACTCCATCTCAAAAGAAAAAGAAAGAAAGAAAGAAAGAAAGAAAGAAAGAAAGAAAGAAAGAAAGAAAGAAAGAAAGAAAGAAAGAAAGAAAGAAAGAAAGAAATGTTCCATCTATGCCTATTCTTTTGAGTGTTCTTGTTAGAAAAGGATGTTGAATTTTGTTTTTTCTGTATGTGTTAAGAGGATCATATGGTCTTTGTTTTTGCTTCTATTGATATGGTCAATTATATTTATGGATTTGTGTATGTTGAGACTAACTTGCATCCCTGAGATAAAGTCTACTTGATCGTGATATATAATTTCCTTAATGTGTAGCTGTAATCTATTGGCTAGGATTTTACTATTTTTGCATCAATATTCACTAATGAAATTGGTCTGTAGTTCTCCTTTTTAGTTGGGTACTTTCCTGGTTTTGGTATTAGGATGATGTTTCCTTCATAGAACATGTTGGGGAAGGTTCCTTCCTTCTCAGTGTTATGGTATAGGTTCTGCAGTATAGGTACAAGCTCTTCTTTGAAGGTTTGGTAGAATTCTGGTAAGAAGCTATCTGGTCTGGGGTTTTATTTTTATTTTTTATGGAGTGGGGAGCTTTTTTATTGTTTGTTCAATTTCAGTGCTTGATATTGGTCTGTTCAAGAGATCTATTTTTTCCTGGTTAAGTATAGGGGGGGTTGTGTGATTCCAGGTATTAGTCCATTTCTTCCACATTGTCAAATTTCTGGGCTTAGAGTTTTTTGTAGTAATCAGAGATGATCTCTTGTATCTCTGTGGTATCTATTATTATTTCCCCTTTTCATTTCTGATTAAGGTTATTAGAAATCTTACTTTTCTGTTTCTAGTTAATCTGGCCAAAAGTTTATTGATTTTGCTTATCTTTTTGAAGAACCAACTTTTTGTTTTGTTATTTTTCTGAATGATTCTTTTCAATTTCATTTATTTTTAATTTAACTTTGGTTATTTATTTTCTTTTGCTAGGTTTGGGATTGGATATGCTCTTCCATTTCCTTGAGATGATTCATTAGGTTGTTGATATGCCCTTTTTCTGTTTTTTTTTGGATGTGAACATCTAATGTGATAAATTTCTCTCTTAAGACTGCTTTTATTATATCCCCCCAAGTTTTGGTATCATGTGATTTCATTGTTGTTATGTTTGAGGAATCTAATAATTTTAAAGGTCTTACCTATTAACACTGCTGCATTGGATTAGGTTTCCAACACAGGAACTTTGGTGAACACATTCAACCATAGCATAGATAGAGTTCCTTCAGTTCACAGTTAAAGAAATAAAAAAACTATGTTTGTGCAGCTTGGCACCCATAGCTCAGCAGCTAGGGCGCCAGCCACATATATTGGAGCTGGTGGGTTTGAATCCAGCCTGGGCCTGCCAAACAACAATGACAACTATATCCAAAAAAAAAAAAAAATAGCTGGGCATTGTTGTGGTTGCCTGTAGTCCCAGCTATGTGGGAGGCTGAAACAAGGGAATCACTTAAGCACAAGAGTTGGAGATTGCTGTGAGCTGTGAGGCCATGGCACTCTACCACAGGACAACAAAGCGAGACTCTGTCTCAAAAAAAAAAAGAAAAAGACTAGCTTTGTAGAGTAGGAGATAACATAGTATAGTAGAAAGACAGACAAAAGTTGGCATCATTTAAAAATCCTGAACCTGTTTCCTCTTTTGTAAGAAGAGGAGAATAATAATTACTTTGCAGGGCTGTCATATTAAATAAAATAATGTATATTGCAAGCTTAACTCTGAGCAAACACTTATTAAAAGTTTGTTTTTATAAGAGCAAAAGAAACTCCTACAGTTTTAATTAATTTGAGTAGCATTATACATGCTTCTATCAACCAGATAACACAAGTTACCACAGTTCCTAACCTATCTCCTATAGAGATTTGCTGTCATTTGGGATTGTGCACATCTATAGGCCTTGTTCTATTGAGCTGCCCCTAGCCACTTCCAGCAGCTCTGTTCTAGGACTGCACAGAAATGTTATTATATAGTATATATTCTTTTGTATCAAGTTTCTTTTGGTCAACATAATGTTTTTGATGTCTGTATCAGCAGTCTGTTTTTTTGTTTTGTTCCTTTTTTATTGGTCAGTAGTATTTAAATAAATTGTAATTTATTTCTCTGCTCTACTGCTGGGTAAGTTCTAGTTTTTATCTGTTATGAATAAGCCTCTGTGAACATTCTTGTATAGTCTTTATGTGGACTTTTTTTCTTCATTTCTCTTGGGTAAATACCTAGGAGTGGAATTGCTGAATCATACAGTAGGCATATGTTTAGTTTTAATGATACTGCCAAAGTTTGACAAAGTTACTGAACTATTTTATACTCCCACCAACAACGTAAGGAAATCTAGGTTTTTTTTACATCCTTGCCAACATTCAGGGCTATCAGTCTTTTGAATTTTAGCTACTCCAGTGAATGGGTATAGAAATCTCATATTAGTTTTAATTTTCATTCCCTTGATGATTAATTATGCTGACCACCTTTTCATGTGCTTAATGACCATTTAATATATTCCTTTGTAAGTGTTCAAGTCTTTTGCCCATTTTAATTTAATTGTTTGTCTTCCATTATTCATTTGTAGGGGTTTATATTCTGTATATAGTTATATATAGACAGGGTGCCAAAAAAATGTACACACTTTTTTTTTTTTTTTGAGACAGAGCCTCAAGCTGTCACCCTGGATAGAGTGCTGTGGCATCACAGCTCACAGCAACCTCCAATTCCTGGGCTCAAGTGAGTCTCTTGCCTCCGCCTCCCAAGTAGGTGCCCGCCACAACGCCTGGCCATTTTTTGGTTGCACCCATCATTGTTGTTTGGCGGGCTCGGGCTGGATTCAAACCTGCCAGCTCAGGTGTATGTGGCTGGTGCCTTAGCCTGTTGAGCCACAGGCGCTGAGCCACATTTTTTTTTGAGACGGAGTCTAACTCTATCACCTGGGGTAGAGTGCCATGGTATCATCATAACTCGCAGCAACTTCAAACTTCTGGGCTTAAGCAATCTCTAGCAATAGCCTCCCAAGTAGCTGGGACTATAGGCACCCTCCACGATGCCCAGCTAGTTTTTCTATTTGTGGTAGAGATGGGGGTCTCATTTTTGCTCAGGCTGGTCTTGAACTCGTGAGCTCAAAGGATCCTCCTGCCTCAGCCTCTCAGAGTGATAGGATTACAGGCATGAGCTGCTGCACCCAGCCAATGTATACACATTTTAAGAGATTTTGTTGGAAGTAAAACTGATTCCCCCAAAGTGTACGAATTTCAGGCAAAATGGATGTGCATAGCATGTCTAGGTACACTTGACCAGTAATAGTAGCTTCAATTCAACTTTGAAAAAC
>CAUYON010189827.1:0-37480 GCA_963573935.1 Arctocebus calabarensis
GTCCAGCCCCTACAGAAATACAGTATTTCATAGAACTTGGAAATTTCCAAGTTCCATGAAGTTAAGTTTACAAATTCCTAAGGGCTGAGTCACCATGGAGAGGACCCTGCAAGTGTATCTTTGTGGTCTCCTTGAGAAGACCGGTTATCCTAGACCTCACCCTTCTCAGGTATCTTCTCTCATTTCCCCCTTTTGAGACTCCAATATATTTTAATTAGGGGTCTCAATATCAGCTTGTTTCTGCAGGTGCCAATATTAATTACTTTTTAGCACTTAGGTCTTAGGGACTGTGACTTCTTGGATTCTCTACTCAGGCCTTAATAGTACCATGGTGGTGGGCTAATATACATATAAGTTTTTACTTTTCCCTGTGACATTTTCCCCCACTTTTCCCGAAGTCCAAAAGTCCAATTAAGACAATTCCCTCGAGGAGTTTCCTCAGGCTTCAGCCATGCATTGACCAGCCAGCTCCCAGTATGTGGCTGGAGCGGGGCATGTTGACTGTCCTAAAAGTTACCTTTACTTCCCAAGGAGCAGTGAAGTCCTACTCAGTTAGGTGTGATGACTCCAGGTAAGGATTCCTTCTACCTTCACTGCTGTGCGTATGGTCAGGATAATGGTGGAAATTCCTCTCTCTTTGGTCTCAGGGGGACCAGTTTCTGATTCTAGACCTAGACATGGTACACTTGATCCTCCAGAGAGAAAGGATGTACAAACACAAAAGACTAAACAGAACATGGTTAATTATCCCAGTGGAGATTTTCCTTGCTATTCTAGGGTTTTTGTCTATTCAGTTCAGTCCTTCCCAGTTCTTTTAGAAGTTCCTGCTAAATTGCAGTGCATTGACAGAGGCCTCTTTGAACACCAGTGCAAGGCTTGTATCCAAATAAGCTTTGCTTTCTGGCAGAATTTACCAGTTTATGCTCTTATGGTCCTCTTCATGCCCTTTACTCTGTCTAAGCTTAGAGGCCTATAAGTTATTCAAAGCTTTAGCTTATTATTTGCACTAGTTCTGTTATGAAGGCTAGCTCATTGTCAAGTTTAAACCAGAGTGGCAACCTAAATCATGGGATGATTTCTCTGGGCAATACTTTACTACTTCGGGAGTCCTTTTATCCTGGTGGGGAAGGGTTTTACCTCTTCCAAGTCTGATAGATTATCACCAGCAAGTACTTGTTCCCTCTGAACCTGGGCATTTCAGTAAAGTCTACCTGGAAGTCCTCAAAGGGCGTTGCTCCATACCACTGGATTCCTGGGGGTACTGTCAGTCCTTAGCGCACGTGGAACTGGTTGTAGGCGACACAGTGTAGACTGACAATTTTGGCCAGGGCTGCCAGGTGGGAGAGGTAGAAGTACCGGCCCAGGAACTTCATCAAATACTCCATCAAATATGGTGGCTTCTAGAACCTGGGGGACTGCTACTTGTCCATCTGGCATCTTCATCCATCCTCCTTTTGCTTCCTGGCTCCCCTCCTCTCCCAACCATTCCTTCTCCTCTCAGGAGTAGATGGAGTGATCTCCAGAACCCATGGGATGAGGGGGGCCACTTGTGACACCTAGTATGGTTTGGATGCAGCCCTTTTTGCCTCAGTACCAACCCTAGTGTTCCCTTTAGTGATGATGGAAGCATCGCTTTAATGTCCATGACATTGCATCACTGACACTTTTCAGGATTTCCATACTGCCTCTAGCAACTGAAGTATCTCCTGCTGATACTTAATGTCCTTTTCCCCAAAATTTAATAGTCCCTTCTCCTTGTACGATGCCCCTCATACTTGGAGAGTCAGAGAAGCATTCACATTTTTCCTTTGACTTAGTTCTATGGCTCGAGTCAAGGCAATTAACTCAGCCTTCTGAGCTGATGTTCCTTGGGGTAGAGGCTTAGCCTCCACAGTCTCTGTTAAGGTACTGCATACCCAGCCCGCCACTCACCTTGCACCATCACATAACTGCTTCCGTCTACATACAAGTACCAGTCTGCATCTGTCCAACGTTGTTCATGCAAATCAGGTCTGCTAGACTACACATTATCTATAACTTCCGTACAGTCATGCTCAATCTCTCTTCCACTGACTGGAAGGAGCATGGCTTGGTTCAGGGTGTTCTTACATTAGAGAGCCAAAAATGTCCTTTAGTGTCCATTAAAGTGACCACAGAGTGGGGTACTTTCACTCTGAGATCCTGCCATAGAGTCAGCTTATTGGCTTCTTGCACAAGGAGAGCAGCAGCTGCTAGACCCCATATTCATGGTGGCCATCCTTTTGCAACTCCACTCAACTGCTTAGAGAGGTAAGCTACAGGCCTTGGCCAGGGCCCAACCAGCTAAGTTAACACACCCACAGACATCTTTCCTCTCACTGAGATATACAGAGGGAAGGGCTTGGCCAAGTCTGGTAGCCTCAATGCAGGTGTCTTTATCAGCCTCACTTTTAGCTGGGAGAAGGCATGTTCCTGTTCTCCTCCCCATTCTAAGGGCTCTCCTTCCTCTCCTTTAGTTTCCTCATACAAGGGCTTAGCCAAGATGGCAAAGTTGGGATTCAAAGACGACAAAATCCAACTGCACCTAGGAATTCCCGAACCTGCTTTTGGCTCTTGGTGGTGGGGAGGTGATTAATGACCTGCCTCTGTTCCATGCCTAGAGTCCTCTCTCCCTGCTAAATAGTAAATCCTAGATAACATACTTCTGCTGGCAAATCTGGGCCTTTTGTTTGGACACTATGTAGCCACATCCCTCTAGATGTCATAAAAGGCTGTCCGTGCCTTGGGCGCAGCCCTCCTGGGTAGGGTACCCTAAAATGAGGTCATCAACATATTAGAGCAGCACACATTCTAATCTCTCAGTCGGGAATTTCTGGAGGTCACTAGCCACCGCTTCTCCAAAAATTGTGGGGGTTTTGAACCCCTGTGGCAACCTGGTCCATGTTTGGTCTCTCCCACTGGAAAGCAAACAGCCTCTGGCTTCTCAGAGCCAGCCTTATAGTGAAAAAAGGCATCTATTAAGTCCAGGCAAGTGGGTTACTTGGCTTCTGCTGGCAACACACTCAGCAGAGTATATAGATTAGGCACAGTAGAATGCAGTATTATAGTTACACCATTTACTGGGAAATTCTCATTTTAGGTTGTAATTCTTCCTGAGGTATCTATATAGTCACAGTAGATAACATCTAATACTGCACAAATTTTTCCAGTGTAGGCAACAGGCAACCTTTGTTGAGTCTTAAGGCTTCAGAGTATATATAACTACTGTATATAATTTTATACTTTTTGACCAGTCTCTTAGTCCCATTTAACAGATCAATTTAGTAAAAGAGTTCATGCTGTTTCTTCTGTATATTCTTCCAATTCCCTTCCTTTATCCAAACCAGACCCATCTTTTGTGCTCAACCTAAAACCCAACATGCTTTGATCAAGTTGTTTTGAAATAATTTTTATTGATACGACAAAAAACTATGTTAAAGGAAAAACACAAAACTCCAAACCATATATAATGTAACATAATTTTAAAAAATCACCCACATGTATATATGACCAGAAAAAAAAGTTATTGGTTGTTTCCAGGTGATGAGATTTTTATTTTTAAAAGATTTACCATATTTTCTATAGTAAATACTGCTTTTTAAAATCTTCATCTTTTTTTTTTTGTAGAGAGAGTCTCACTTTATCATCCTCGGTAGATGCTGTGGCATCACACAGCTCACAGCAACCTCCAACTCCTGGGCTTAGGCGATTCTCTTGCCTCAGCCTCCTGAGTAGCTGGGACTACGGGCCCCAGCCACAACGCCTGGCTACTTTTCTGTTTTGCATTTCGGCCGAGGCCAGGTTTGAACCTGCCACCTTCGGTATATGAGGCCAGCGCCCTACTCGCTGAGCCACAGGCACCGCCCATAAATACTCCTTTTAAAATAACAAAAGACTTTTCTACCAAAAAGTCCTTCATATCCTAGGAAGAGTGACTTACCCACTGTTACACAAGAATGTGAATATACTCTAAACTACCAAAATGTACAATTAAAAATAGTTAAGATTGGCTGGGCTCAGTGGGTCATGCCTGTAATCCTAGCCCTTTGGGGAGACTGAGGCAGGTGGATCACCTGAGCTAAGGAGTTTAAGACCAGCCTGTCTCTACTAAAAATTGAAAAACTAGTTGTGTGTTATGGTGGGTGCCTGCAGTCCCAGCTACTCAGGAGGCTGAGCACACCATGGGCAATCTAGCCAAGGCGACACAATGAGTATGTCTCAAAAAAAAAATTAGTTAAGATCACAAATTTGGTGGTCATAGTAGCCCTCCAAAAAAATTAAAGTTAATTATCCTGGTGTAAACAATGAGTTTAATTGTGGAATTGGCCTATTTATAGAACTCAACAGTTTTATCAATTTTTTTCATTTAGAGAGAAGGTCTCACTCTGTTGCCTAGAGTGAAGTGGCATGATCATAGCTCACTGTAACCTCGAACTCCTGGGCTCAAGCGATCCTTCTGCTTCAGCCTCCTGAGTAGTTGGGACTACAAGTGTGGGCCACCATGCCTAATTAATGTTTCAGTATGTTTTGTAGAGATGGAATCTTGCTGCATTGCCCAGCCTGGTCTTAAACACCCAACCTCAAGTGATGCTCCTGCCAGGGCCTCCTGAAGTGCTGGGATTGCAGGTATAATCTCCTATGCCCAGCCTTAAATTGTTTATTTATTTATCTATTAATTTTTGTTTTTTCGGTGACCCCAACATGACTCAAATTCTTTTTATACCCCATCAATACTGCATTCATAGTTTGGTAAGTCTACATTCACATTTTAGATATTTGGTACTGTTGTATTCTGGCTTTCATTTTCTCTTCAATTTCTGTGTAATAATTAGGAAACACTTGTATTAAAATTCTAAAATAATTTCTCCAAAAGGCTTTGAAAATTTCGTTTCAGACCACTCTGAGTATGAATCCTGACCAACAAGTCTGACTCATGTGGGAAGATCAGGGAATCCCAGGAGTTTGAGACTAGCCTAAGCAACGCAGCAAGACCTTGTTTCAAATAATAATGGTAATGAAAAAAACTTTTTTCATTGCATAATCCCTGTTGGATGATGCAGAACAATTCCTACTGATGGCACGGCCCACTTTTCCCTGCTCACACCGCATTGATTCACCGCCTATACTGTCTCACGTACGTTCTATGTTGGTGATCACTGCCACCTGACAGTATGTTAGAACCACTGAACTTGGCTCAGATCGGTGTAAATAATGCCCAAATGCCCTTCTGTCCATTTATTTGATGGAGCAACAACATAAATCATGAAAAATCTCCAAAAGCCATTATAAATGCCAACGTTATATGTTTTATTTTTAATCAAGTAATTTTTTTAAACCTCAACGAATCCATAATTGACAGAATAAGACATTAGGCATGAAATGAGAATATCAAATCCATGGTCTGCAGAAAGGCAAAGAGTGCGTGAGACCATCCAGATGACTGCACAGAGGGAAATGCCATTCCAAACAGCTTTCTTTTTGTCCTTTAAAAACATACAGTTCAAGTGTTATTTTCACTTGTAAACAATGTGAGTCAAAATGGACAATGAGGTAATCTAAATACTACATGGGATAATTTAAAAACACTAGATAAAACACCGTATTAAAGACATATCAAAATCGGGGTTCACTTTGGTCTCTAGTATAGTTAGAGTTGTTAACACCAAAAAAGCAAAATACACTAATTAAAGCCAGCTTGGTGGCACATGCCGGTGGTTGATAGATGCAAGTGATTCAAGAGGTAGTCAATACCATCATTTTCAAGCTGGTGACTCTCACAAGTGTTAAGCCACGGATGTATTAAATATCATAATACTTTCTCACAGTACAGTACTTTACTATAACTTGCAGCTTTGTTCCAAATATAAAATTTAAAAATGAATCATATGTTAACCTTTCACTCTATTTGAACAACTACTGACACAGATCACATAACCACCACATCCTGAAGTTATGTTGACAGTTATGCCAGACAGAATTTGATGCTTGCAACAAGCTGTTCTTCTCTAAAACAAATAAATCTCATTAAGACATCTAGAAAATTAAAGTCAGTGCAGCTGCACTTGTACACACTTACCCAAATTTTATAACCAAAGGGAAATACACATATATATTTTATGATAAACATTTCTTAGAGAAAACAGATAAATTAATTTAAATTAATTTTAAGACTTAATGAGATTTCCCATGTCCTGTATAATTCATCTTAAAGTGAATGTTACAAAGTCTATTAACACTTATGGGCTTCTATTCACAAACTAAATACAACCAGCAGTAACTTGGGGCCACACTGGTGCAAAATCCAAAGAAACACATCATCAATAAAAGCATTCTCTATTTGGTGGTGGAACAATGCTAATAACATGACATTTCTTGATCTTTTTCCTTACATTGCACACTAATCTTCCAAGTTATAAGCAGGTAAAAATGTTTCTAAATCTTTCAATTGTAAAAATACATCCAAAGTCTTGTAGTAAAGACTAGAAATGCAAGTATAAAAATGTTTCCACTATATTCAGCCATGTAGCAAATGAACAGCTCATAGGCCTAAGAGACTAGTAGGGCATCTAATTTAGGAATTACGTTCCTGTTGACAGGAGGGTGAGGCTGGTTAAAATGCAACTTCATTTACAGACCTGCTGCCCCACCATCAGTAACCCCTGCAAACCAACGCTCCACACAGACTCTTCTTCCTCAGAAGCTGGGCATGGCATTGCGTGTTCACTCCTTGGTAAACCAGTGCTAGTTAGTTATGTGCCTGGGGCTGTGATGTTGCAATACGCTTGGCTTCAGGGCAACACACACAGAAATGAAGGATATTGGCATCTTTTAAACTGTTTGCCCGGCACAAATACACAAAAAACACTCATACGTGCACCCCTCTTCCTGTTACCCCTTTCTGCCCCCCACCTCTGGGCAAAGCAGAGAGAGTGCTTCTGTGTTCTGTTTTGCTCAAGTTGAAGAGTGCCCATAATTTGTGAAACTACATACATGATCATTTTAAGGAAATGCTTGAAGACTTGGCTAACGAAAATGGGATGCTTTGTTTTTTACTAGTGTTTGTCAGAAACATGCAGTTGTGAATTGCTATCTATAACATAGGTAAAAAGGTTCTGTACCAGAGAATTACCAGCCACCTGTGAGGCTAGAACAGCACACAGGTGTGCCAGACATCAACTATGAGGTAGCCTTTTGCTGTAAACAGAATAATATTTCACCCCCGTAAACGGACAATGTGCTCGTGTCAGTGATAGTCACATATGCCAGGATTTGAGGAATACTGCTTTTGACCGTTTCTCACATGAAATAAAAACAGGAGAACTGACATTGGATATTCAGAAACTTTGATCTATGTCAAACTCAGAGGTAGTTACTAACATCAGTACATAATACTTATATAAAGGTCTCAGGTATTTGGTTTATTTGGAGTAAGCAGGACTGCAGACTAGCCTGTAAAGAAACAACAATAACATATGGTGTGTTCCCTGAGCAAAGTTCTTTGTCCTGAGTATGTATGTAATAGTGATAATATTCTCATATAAAAAATAAACCCCAACTTTTAACCGTAAGATAGGTTTGGTATGTGCTCTTAGTAGTTCAGCCTTGTAAGATGTTGAAAAGGATTTCAAACTGCATCCATAAGGTCCACAGTTCAAAAGTGTTTCTGTGTTTTTTTTACCATGAGCTCAGCTGTGAATTTTTATATGTAAACAGGGAATGCCCAATTTTCAAGTCCATAATTTCCTATTTCTATAAGGTCAAGGAACTTTGGTTTGAATTTTCAAAGTGACTCACCAAGTTTTGCATTTTTACTGTTAACCTGCTTATTATACCTGCTAAAAAATTAAGCAATGCCACTTTGATTTGTCTACATAATTTAAATAAGCTTGAAATCCTCACATAAGGCAAGGAAGTACTTCTCTACTGCTATGTCACATTCAATATCGTCAAAGGTAAGCTTTGCATCACAGCACAATGAAATTTCAGTATATACCACAGAGATTCTCACACACACTGTTGTGAAATTCAAGCTGAGTTGTAAGGGACTGGTAACCCAACCAGAGGCATTTCCTCCTTAGGATGGATGGCTTGCTGAAACAGCAGCAACGTGGAAGTCTCCCATGACAGGACGAGGAGGAGAAGGAGCCAAAACTGTTCAGCAAAATACGTCTCCTTTGAGTCATGCTGTTTTCTTTTTGATTATCTGAGCTTACACCAACAGGCCCATACAAAACTATATTTATTGCCTAATCGTAATTAACTGGTATCTTCCTGAAGATGTTTCTCAAATTTGCCCGTAACACCTAGAGTCAGGATGACCCCCAAATAATTTTTTCATAACTGACACCTAAAGGAACCAATACTAGGACTGTCCCTAGCAGGTTTATTCCTATTAATACAGATGAGAACCAGCCTGAGAAGATTCTCTATCCCTACCGCTGAGCGTCCATCTGAATCTACCAGACAGGTTACTCCAGCATAAACACTGAAGATACCTTCCACATTATCAATTTTGTCGTATAAAATACTTGTAGCTATCTGGTGGAGGGGTTTTGGTACCTGTGCCCAGGCTTCTCATTCATTTTAGTTGCCTGACACCAAACACTGCCATTTTCGACGTCATTGTCAGCTCACACAGAGTGGGCAACTGTGAGCATTCACTGAATTTTCATTCTCAACCCTAGTCTTTTGTTCTTTTCTGTGCTGCTTTTGTTTGTTTTAGAAACAAGTTGATTAACTCCCCATGGGGAATAAACACAGTCAGCCACCAGAAATACTTGCCGAGCAATCGGAGTTCTCCTTTCAGGTCTTCAGTAGTAAGTGAGGGGGCTCAGGGCTCTCTGCTCTAAGCGGTGGTCACAAGATTGACTTAGTCAAGAGAAGCTGCTGCTGCCACAATTCCCTCAAAACCTCACAGCATGGAAAAGATTACAATGAGCTGGTATCAAAACACCACTGAGAACAGTCAAGTCACTATCTTTATACCCTCCCCTCCATTTCTCTTAATAGGCATCTAATTTACAATCAAAACATAGAATTAAAAACATTGAAATATCGGCACAGAAATCACACATTCATTGTCTTTTCTGGAGTTATGAATCCCAGAATTAAAAAAAAAAACAAAAAAAAAAACAACTATGGCAGTCAGAGGCGTATGGAGTTAAGTACTGCCTTCAAACGGGAAAAAAATACCACTCCATAGACGGCAAGAAAAAGAGACAATCCCAAACTTGGGAGGAGTGGGTGTTTTAAAAACCTTTAGTACCATATGATTGGCAGCTCTGAGATCTGCAGTATCCTTTGGTTCACAAAAAAAAATAACAGTCATGGTTTGTTTTTATGTAATATAAAAGAAGTGGTATTTCAAGAAAACTCCAGGGGTTATTTTGAAATCATTCAAAATACTTCACAAGGGTTTCCAATTCTTGGCAATGTCCAATTACGTGAGGGAGGGTGTGTGCTTGTATCTATATACACACATATATAAAGGCAAATTCTCTTTATATATATGTCTACTTTCCTACATAAAAATCCTCATGTACACACACACAGACTCAGGCTCGCTCCCTCTCACGCATGCTCATGTTGATATACATAATATCTCATTCTCTGAATAACATCAAACATGACACCCTGATCACATGTAATTTGCTTAGAGTGATTTGTCTGTTTAAAAATTCACAGTTCCTCAACAGTAGTTAAAATACCAGGTCAGCTGCTGTTTGTGAAATACTGTTCCCCTGTACTTGCATGAGGTAGACTTCCCGATCGGGTAAAGAAAGCGATACATTAAGAAGTGTTATGTCTTTTTCCTTTTTTGGACTGAAGGCCCCTTTTTGCTTTGCTCTTCCGGTGCTGCAGACGACTTAGAGGAGGAAGCTTCTTGAGGTGACCTGCCTGACCGTTCTGAGATCTCTGCCCTCGCCTCCTGAGGAAACAGTGGTGATGTACAGCCATGCCCGCCTCCCACTTCTCGAGGGAAAGTCGAAGTGCATGGCTGGGGTTCTGCTTCCTGTCTTCCCTGAGAAATGGCGGGCGGCTGTGCAACAGTTTTATGTGGGCAGTTCGCCACCATGTGCGTGATGCTCTGGCAGTAATGGCACTTCTTTGGCTGAGGAGGTAGACTACATTCCTTAGCATGATGATCAAGGCCACCACAGTTGTAGCATCTGCAAGAATGAATGATGAGAACACTTAGGAGTAGGTAGCATGTTTCATAAAGCATGTCACAAACTGTCAATGAGATCAGCTTATTTTAACGTGCCTTTCTTTTCTGTTTGTTTTGAGACAAGCGCTCGCTCTGTTGCTCAGCTAGAGTACAGTGGCGTCACCATAGCTCATTGCAACCTCAAGCTCCTGGACTCAAGTGATTCTCCTGCCTTGGCTACATATCACATGGCCAGCTATTTTTCCTATTTTTAGTAGAGATGGGGTCTTGCTCTTGCTTAGGCTGGTCTCAAACTCCTGAGTTCAGATGATCCACCCACCTTGGCCTTCCAAAGTGTGAGGATTCCAGGCATGAGCCACCTTACCTGGCCTAATATGCTTTCTTAAAAGTATTTATTGGTTTTGTTTTGTTTTTGCAGTGTTTGGCTGGGGCCGGGTTTGAACCCACCACCTCTGGCATATGGGGCTGGTGCCCTACTCCTTTGAGCCACAGGCGCTGCCCTATCGTTATTTATTAATATGTTGGTTATCCTGGTTGCTTCAAATCCTATCATCACCAAAGTGCTCTAGCAAAGTTATATAATTAGTTGTGCGTAACAGCCAAGTGAAAAACAAGAGTACTACAACACGAAAGAGGATATAATCTCTTAAAAATGACCGCTTATTTACATTTGACAGTGCTTATTTTCAAAGAACAGTTTAGTCCACTAGAGGGCAGCGAATATTCAACAAAAACCTACCAGTTAGTTTTACAAATAAGAGTTTAAAAATACAGCTGTTGACATTATATGAAATAGCAGTTCACTCAGCAATTGGGAAAATTATAGACCAAATTAAATTTTATGAGTTTAACACTTTTTTGTGCATTAATTCTTTTGATTATTGAAACCAGCTGAACTGGAAGGATTTTTTCATTTGTACAAAATCAAGCAGTGCAGTGAAATTGGATATACCCATATTAAAAAGTCAGATGCTTAATCAGGAAGTCAGAATGCTATCTGGCAAACTGCCAATATATTTTAGAGCACAGTAAGTGTTTGACTTATTGGCACAGTAAGTGTCTGACTCAGTACTTCAGAAAAAGAAAGCTTCTAAATATTAATATTTACATCAGATTGATGGAGATTAGTTCAATGACAAGAAAAATTTATTTTCTTTTCTTTCTATAAGAAATTAGTTTTCCTTTATGGTGATTTCCCCTAAATAGAAATAAACATAAATCCATCCTTATTTAATATTTGAGTGTATGTTGGGGACACGGCTCTGTACTAGATATCTAAAAATTCAGCTTAGCAAGGGAATTATTTGGAAGATATATTTGCTCAATTTCAATACAATTTTTTTCTTTTAAAATTTTACATTGAAAACAAACTACTGGAAGTAGAAGAAATTAAGAAAAACTTACATTTACAAAGGTTTTTAATTTGATTGTTAAATATAGAATTTGCTTATTGATTTGTCACCAAATGAAATATTTTAAGGCTTTATTTTAAATTTATTTTCCAAATACATTTATGACTCCACAAATCTCATTATGAAGCACAAATAATAACAGGTCATACTTTTTAGAAAACAACAGCAAAATATGCAGTAACCGTGAGAAAATAGACTAATGACAAAAAGTTAATTATGATGAATTATATTTGTATGTGTATGAAAGAACATCAAGCTCTATAATTTAGATTACCTTACATTTCAAAGATAAGCTACTAAGCTACTCTCAATCTGCCAAACAGTATATGTGGGATATTTAGTATTTTATTATCTGGGATAATCTATAAAGGGTGAACTTTTTAATAGTCAAAAAATCAGGATAACTATTGCCTATTTCTGTAGTTTATACTGCCTTATAGATTTCATAAAAATGAATTCACAGAATGGGCTTTTAGTCGTTACAATAATTAACAAGTATTTATCTTAGGACAGACTAGATCGCACTTTCAAAACTTAAATGGGAAAACTCAGGAATCACATTCTAATTAAATTATTTATTGTACAGTTACATCTTAATAAATAAAATTTATAATAGATTCATTATTATCTCAGCCATATGTTCTAACAGATATTGTGAAAATACTAATAGAAATTACAAATGTTTAAAATTCTTGTCCTTAAAATAACACACTCAAAATGGCATCTTTGAAAAATATAACCATATTACTTATAATAATGTAATAATATTTTCCTACATCGTTTTCCTCTATAACGGATAAGTGAATTCTTAAATTAAATTTGCCCATCTATAAAACATCTTCTTTTGAATTAAATTCACTTCCTTGAGGATAACATCCACTCAGAAGCTCATTTTCGGGGAAAGAGAAAATAGGTTAAAGTCTTCAGTAATAGAGCCAGCTCTCGGCGGACACATCAATTTCATCAGTCGCCATGGTATGCGCCGCGTTATCCAATTCAGGGAACCATTTTGCCCATTCATTGACCAAGGACCTGATATCAGGATTCTACTTTCACAAATGGGATCTTCAATCACCTTCTACATGTGCATTTACTATCACGTTTCAGTTATAAAAGTTAGTTTTAAGGATGCTATATGATTTTGGTTTCAGTTTCCTTGCATTTTGATCTGCATAATTCACCTCTCCCCCACCCTGCTTTTCTAATACGTGCAATCATTAAGCCAGACTCCCTTCCATACTGAAAAGATCTGCATTCAGTGTATATGTGCTTAGCCCTAAGAGGAGGAGGAGTGGTATTTATTCTCTTCTTCTATTTAATCATTCAATGTCAATCACTCTTACTAAGTGTGCAGATCACACCCCATTATGAAACCCCTTCATTCCCAAGGGAGTGATGGCAAAATGAAAATGCTCAGCTACCTTTCAGCCACAAACGGTACCACGAACTCCACACAGGCTGTACACGCCTCTCGTGCCCTTTGTTCATCCTCTACACTTCTCTAATCAGTCCGCTTGTTAGTCTGAATGAATTTCTGCTCGCATTATGATGTGACCATAAAAATGGCACATGTGCCGAGTAGCTACATGCTTAAGAAATACAACAGTCTTACAAGAAAGACTGTGTAAAGAAAACCATAATCATACTGTGTTAAGTATTCCCATAGCCCAATATAAAAATAAAATAATTTATGTTGAGAATTTTACAGACTGTTGAACCAATGGCATAAAATCTATTTTCTCACATATTAAACATAAACATAAATAAAAACGTTCAGCTTAATCTTAGAATGTTACCAAATTCCTCACAAAATTACTTTGTAAATAATTCTAACTATAAGTATTACTTCTTATTCGAGAAGCTTCTGAAGATGGAATATAATCAAATTGGAGTAATGTTTTAAAAACTATCAAAATAAGACTAAAATTTTTTAATGAAAGGAAAATGTCAATAACAGAATAAAGGCACCTAAGATAGACAAATAGTAAAAACAAATGTTTTAGGCCTTCAGAACTATTTAACTATATTCTGAAATAATTGTGTGAATTTTTATAAATCAAGTTCAAACACCTATAGTGTTTAGTAAGTTAGTCAAAACAAATCCAAATTTCTGAGGATTCCAGGGGCAAAAAAATCTGATGCAGAAATCATAATTTAGATTTGCTATGACCATTAGAAAATTTCTCAGTTTTCAATCCAAACACCTCAATAAGTAATTTCTATTTTCTACTTTTTTTTTTTTGGCATTTGTCAATGTTTAGCTGCCCTGGGTTCGAACACACCAGCCTTGGTGCGTGTGGCCGGAGCTGTAACCACTGTGCTATGGGTGCCGAGCCAAATAAATTCTATTTTCAAATGATACCAGCAATAATGGTTAGAGCTGGGCTCAACTGAGGATGACTAGGTTAAAAAAAAGATGTCAATTTAAAAATAACACTCCAACAGCTTAAATGAAAAAAAATATCAGTTACATATTTCCCCCGATCCCTAGAGTGATTAATCAAAAATGAGAAGAGGAGTAATACTACAGACAGCCAGATTTACCTATCCAACTTACTGTAAAGGAAAAAATACTTAGGGTGCTTCTCAGTATTTGAAAGTTTTAACATAATAAGTTATATGGAAACTTAAACCCATGTTCTGAGGGTCTGGTGGAGGCATTAAGGATAATGATCTGGAAGTTTCTCAAAAAGAAGGAAATGCTGAAAGAACAGTAGATGAAGTAGTATTAGAGGAAAAAATAGAGTGAAAAAGGAAGGGCAAACTTTGGGCAGGAAGAAGGTACTCCCAAAGGTACTTCCTATGAAAGAAGTACCTAAAAGTCCCTGGAAAAGAAAGAGGAAAAAAGGATTAATAAAGTTTCTAAATAAGGAGTCAGAGGAGCTAAAGAAAATTCACAAAAAACAAAATTACAGAAAAAGAAAAAGAAAAGAAAAATCACAGATTAAAAAGAATTTCAGAAACTAAACTGGAAAAGATAATTGAGTTTCTGAAAAACTTATAATATTTATCATTTTAACCTCAACAGTTCAACTAAAATCTGTCAATGATACTAACATTTTACAACTCTATGGTTTTGGATTCTATTATGTCTGGACACTTGTTATCTAATCAGAATATGTGTCAATCAAACACAACACATGGAGGTACTGCATCCCAGCTGGACAGTGATGGGGAGATAGTAGGGCAGAGATTTTACCAGAGAACCAAGAGACCTAAAATCAAAAGGATTCAGAGTGTAGCTTTGGAGGAAAGGAATCTGTTCACCTTGTACCTTCTTTTTTTTTTTTTGAGACATCACTCGTTCATCCTTGGTAGAGTGCGTCATAGCTCACAGCAACCTAAAACTCGGGCTGAAGTGATCCTCTTGCTTCAGCCTCCCGAGCAACTGGGACTACAAGTACCTGCCTGGCTAGTTTTACTATTTTTTAAAAAACGCAGATGGGGTCTTGCTCTTGCTCAGGCTAGCTTCGAACTCCTGAGCACAGGCAATCCACCCACCTTGGCCTTCGAGAGTGCTGGGATCACAGGCATGAGCCACTGCACCCAGGTAAGAAAGACAGATTCTAAGACCAATGTTCCAGAAGAAGGCCCCTTTTTGTACTGATTGAGTCTAAACAATCAACACACCTGGGTATAGTTTATTCACTCTATAGGATCTGTCCCAAAATACCAAGAGAAGAGTTAGAGTTAGGAAACTTTGAGGAACCACAGAACTGAATAGTCCCATTTACAGTGCACATGTCTTCTGACTTTTATCAAAGCCATCTATACTTCAGTGAATTTGTTTCTTTTTATTTCATTCTTTTTTTGTTTGTTTGTTTTGAGACAGAGTCTTACCTTTGTCACCCTGGTGTCATAGCTCACAGCAACCTCAAACGCTTAAGGCTCAAGCAATTCTCCTGCCTCAGCCTCCTAGAGTAGCTGGAACTACAGGCACCTGCCACAACACCCGGCTATTTTTTGAGATGAGGTCTTGCTCTGACTCAGGCAATCCACCAGCCTCGGTCTCCCAAGTGCTGGGATTACAAGCGCAAGCCCCCTCACCTAGTATATTTCATTCTTCTTATATCCAAATTCCATTTTTTTTTTTTTTTTTTTGAGACAGAGTTTCACAATGTTCCTTCGGTAGAGTGCTGTGGCATTAGAGCTCACAGCAAACTCAAACTCTTGGGTTTAAGTGATTCTCTTGCCTCAGCCTCCCAAGTAGCTGGGACTACAGGTGCCGGCCACAACGCCTGGCTATGTTGTCACTATTGTTTAGCTGGCTCAGGCCGGGTTTGAACCCGCTAGCCTGGGTGTATGTGGCTGGCACCGTAACCACTGTGCTATGGGCACCAAGCTGAATTCCTAAGGCTGTAAACTAAACTATTAAAACATTTTAATGAAGTTAATATTTATACATTCTAAGTATAACGATAAAAATACTGGTTGATGGTGACTTATGTTCTTTTAAAAAGTATATATTTCTACTGATGAAGAAATTCAAAGTCAGAGTTCACTTAGAAGGAAATTTTTATGAAAATAGTTGTTTCACTTCCATTTTTATTTTTGGCCAGGGCTGGCATCTCTGGCATATGGGGCCGGCACTCTACTCCTTTGAGCCACAGGTGCCGCCCTTCACTTCCATTTTTATTATATAAAAATGCCACACTCAACAAGATTGATGTAATTTGATTACACATAAATTTAAAAAATATAAAATCTTGTATTTAAAACACGGACCCCCACACACTAACACGTGGAGTCGGTAGTGAAAAAAATCTGGACTGATGTAGTCCTAACCTTATGTTTTATAGATTGGGACAGTTCAAAGAAAGAAGCTGACCTCCCCAGTAACCCAAATCTCAAGAAATATGTACTTCAAATTGTAAATAAAATTCCAGCCAAAAGAAAGACTGACACTTTAGCCATGAAATCGAACTGTGATATGAATGATCTATTTAGGCCTTGAGGTAGGGGATCAGATTCTATTGGTTAGAGGAAATGTAAATTGAAACTTCCTTTCCTAGAGGAGAGTATGACGGCACATTTCAAATTATTAATATGCATAACCTCTAACCCAGCACTCTCCCGCTAGGAATGTGCTCTATAGGAAAATTTACCACTGAGCACAATTTAGGCACTAAAATTTGACTACAGCATTGTCAATATGATAAAAAGTTAAACAAATTAAACAGTAATAATCACAACAAACGCTCATAATCAAATCCAGGCAGTCGAACTACAGAATCCATGCTCTTTATCACCAAGCTAAAATTTGTTAACATGAAAAATAAAACCCATGCATACTAAGAAATACTTTGCAGACATGAAAAGGAATTAAGTAAAAAAAATTTATCTTATTTTTAAAATAAGATAGATCTTGACTGGTCTAATTAAAGTGGAATACATGGAAAGATCTCTAGGACAAACTGGTAAGTAAAAAAAGCACCCCACAGCATGATACATATAGTATAACCACATTAATGTTTCAAAGACACTATATATGATTATAAGTAATTGCATGCATTTTTAAATGCATGGAAAAAAAACCACTGGATACAGTTTAACCCAAGGATAAACTGTATATTAACAAATTAACAGTGGTTACATCTGGGGAGGAGAATAGAGTTAGTAAGGAAAAGGGGCATTTCATTTTTATTCCATACATTTTGTACAGTTTCTTTTACAGTTACAACAATAAATGACATTATTTATGTAATTAAAAAAGGAGCAATTATAATGATAAAACTCCATTTCTACTTTGACCATCGTTGTTATTGTTAGTCATATGACACTGAGCCCATCAGTGGTTCTAGAATCATTTTGGAAGTTTAAAAAAAAATACTAATAGGGCATGGTGGTTTACACTGGTAATCCTTACCACTCTGGGAGGTGGAGGCGGCTGGATTGCCTGAGCTCAGGAGTTTGTGAATAGCCTGAGTAAAAGCGAGACCCTATCTCTACTAAAAAGAGAAAAACTAGCCAGGCATTGTGGTGGGAGCCTGTAGTCCTGCTACTTGGGAGGCTGAGGCGAAAGAATGCTTAAGCCCAAGGTTGCTGTGAACTGTGACACCATGGCACTCTACCAAGGGCACAGGCCACATACACCTGGGCCAGCTAAAACTTCAATGACAATGCCAACCAAAAAATAGTGCATTGCGGCAGGTGCCTATAGTCCCAGCTACAAGGGAGGCTGAGGCAAGAGAATCACTTAAGCCCAAGAGTTTGAGGTTGCTGTGAGCTGTAATGCCATGGCACTCTACCTACCTAAAGCAAGAGCTTGAGACTCTGTCTCAAAAAATAAATACCCAAATCGGGAGGCTGAGGCAAGAGAATCGCCTAAGCCCAGGAGTTGGAGGTTGCTGTGAGCTGTGTAATGCCACGGCTCTCTACCGAGGGCGATAAAGTGAGACTCTGTCTCTACAAAAAATAAATAAATACCCAGGCTAATTAAATCAGAATCTTAGAGGGTGAGCCCCAGGCACACAACAGTTTCATATATTTACAGGGAACATGTGGTATTTTCATACATGCATACAATGTGTAATAATCAAATCTGTTTAACTGGGATGTCCATCACTTCAAGCAGTTATCATTTGTTTTATGATCACTCCTATTAGATTCTTTTAGTTATTTTAAAGTCTACCATGCTCACTGTAGACTGTAGTCACTTTGTTGCGCTATGATCATTGTTCATTCTCTATATTTTTCCACCAATTAACCATCCCCACTAAATCCCCTCTGCTACGCCCCCCAGCCTTTGGTCACAACCACCATTCTATTCTCTGTCTCTATGAGATCGTTTTAGTATTTAGCTCCCATATAAAAGTGAGAACAAAGGAGATTTGTCTTTCTGTGCTTGACTTATTTCACTTAATGATGTTTTCCATCCAGGCATCAGTGGTTTTTAAAAGCTTCCTAGGAAATGTGTGCAGCTACTTGAGAACCACAGCTGTATATGAACGCAAATGTTGCACTGACAATCTTACTAAGAGATCAGTACTTTCAACTATAAGGGATGTGGTTCAAGACAGAAAAAATATCTCTGAAAATGTCATCAACATGTCATTGAAATCTCAGAAATGAAAAGAGAGAGGGATGGAAGCAGGCAAAGGAAATGGGAAGAAGAGAAGACAGAGAGGAAGGATGAAAAAATAGTGTGTGTCTCTTATTCTTTATGGAAACTAAAAACTGATCCTTCAAACACACTGATCTCTGCTTATTTTGGGAGGCAAATATTGCAAAAATGTACTGAGTTTAACTTTAGAAGTGGTTTCTCTGTACAATTTTTAGCTCATCAGTAAGAACAAGTTCAATGTGTAGTACCCATGTTATCAAAGTGGACAATGATGTATAGATCTTTAATCAATGGCTACTTTCCCTAAACTTCACCATAATTACCAATTAACATTTACTGATTTCGCATAACAACTTTTAATTCTCCATCTTGTCTTCATCTAAAATAATTTTGAAAAGTATATAAATCTGTTTAGTATGAATATTCTCTTGTAAACATTTCTCCCAATGGTCAAATTTTCTTGTTTCAATGGCAAACTGCCTTGTTATGGGTATAAACATAAGATCTCTGCTTTTCACAAACATGATCAGTCATGTAATTTTTTTGTTGGTGGTGGCTGAATTTCCTCTTTTTCTTTTTGATATTATTTTTTCTTTATTTAAGTAGATTTAAGGGGAAAAGTTTTTTTTTTTTTAAACCATCCTGAATTGAATGGTAAAGGCATCTAGGTTTTTAATATATCCATCACCTGAACAGTGTGCCTTGTACCCAATAGGTAATTTTTTATCCCAACCCTACCCCTTCTGAGTCTCCAACGTCCATTAAGTCACTCTGTATGACCACGCATACCCACTGCTTAGCTCCCACTTATGACAGCCATGTAATTTTTATTTATTTATTTATTTATTTTTATTAAGTTTATTTATTTTTATTTATTTATTCATTTTGTTGTTGTTGTTGCAGTTTGGCCATGGCTGGGTTTGAACTCACCACCCTTGGTATATGGGACCAGCTCCCTACTCACTGAGCCACAGGCAATTTTTAAAAACCCTAGTTAATATTTGTTTTTGAGACAGAGTCTTACTGTTGCCCCAGTAGAATGCTATAGCATCACAGCTTGCAACCCCGAACTCCTGGGCTCAAACGATCCTTCTGCCTCAACCTACCGAGTAGCTGGGACTACAGGCACCCACCACAGCACCTTCCTGTTTTTAGTGGCTGGGTCTCGCTCTTGCTCAGGCTATTCTCAAACTCCTTAGCTTCAGCAATCCACCTGCCTTAGCCTCTCAGAGGCTAGGATCACGCGTGTGAGCCACCAGGCCCAACCTTCTAACTAATATTTAAATTACATGTTGCCTAACGAGTACCATTGACGAGGTAAGTACTGCTTACTGTTTTCCATACTTAAAAGGAAAGAAGTCCACACATAACTAATCATTTTAAAGCCTGTTTAATTAGACCACCCATGAGTAGGTTCTTAATATTACTAAATAAAAAGCAAAACTGAGTCGGTGTAATTGTCATTCAGTTCTTTCTGGGGCATAGAAATGGTAGATATTTGAATGTTCTATGTTGCGAAAATTTAGTCAGTCATCAGCAAGGTGGTGGCATAGAATTCAAGACTCCAAAACTGTTGGCAGTGGAAATCAATATTCTGTGTCTCCCCTCAAATCTTAGTTTTCAAGACCACCAAATTGATTTGGAGTTTATATTGAATTCACAAGGTTATGTATTTATTTTTTTGTAGAGACAGAGTTTCACTCTATCACCCTCGGTAGAGTGCTATGGTGTCACACAGCTCAGAGCAACCTCCAACTCCTGGGCCCAGGCGACTTTCCTGCCTCAGCCTCCTGAGTAGCTGGGACCACAGGCGCCCGCCATAATGCCCAGCAATTTTTTTGTTGCAGTCTGGCTGGGGCTGGGCTTGAACCTGCCACCCTCAGTGTATGGGTGTATGGGTACCCACTGAGCCACAGGCGCTGCCCTCAAAAGGTGTTTTTAAATTACCAACTACTGTTCTGACCTCTTTATCTGGTTATACAGCAAGGAATTATCTAGATATCTTGCCTATTAGTAGAGTCAACTGCTTGTAAATACCTGTTCAGTCATTTTCATAAAGTCATAATGAAAAACCAACAGAAAAAAAAAGGATGTGAGAATATCTACCATGTGCACAAGTATGTACTAGACGCCCATGAAAGGCATCCAAATAGTTTAGCTGGATGGTGTATGATTTATTTATTTTATCTCACTGATGTCTTTCTCCTCACTGCTTTTTGGGTTGTCTTAGGTTTATTAGCTTTTGGACACTTTTTCTGATTAATGCCAAAGACTATCTTATAAGGCCAGCTAAAATGCACCAGAGTGTCTTGAAAGTTAGCTAAAAGGCAGTAATAGCTCTGTTCACAAACCTCTCATCATCTTATGAAAACAAGATAAGATGAAAAATGTCGGAGACCAAGACATCACGAATGGCCATGCAGGTGGCTGGGAAGTCGGGGTGGAACACGCAGCGGTGTGTACAAGAGGACACTGGGGACAGACATCATCGGGGCCCTGGGAGCAGAGGGGAGGCTGATTTATATTTTAGTCTATTATGCTTAAAAGTACTTAATAGATTCTGTGGCAAATCCATGGAAAAACAATTTTTTTTCTGAGACAGAGTCTTATTATGTCGCCTTGTTGGGCGTAAGTGATTCTCTTGCCTCAGCCTCTCAGGTAGCTACGACTACAGGTGCCTGCCACAACACGTGGCTGGTTTTTTGTTGCAGTTGTCATTACTGATTAGTAGGCCTGAGCCGGGTTTGACCCCACCAGCCCTGGTGTATGTGGTCAGTACCCTAACCACTGAGTTACAGGCGCCGAGCAAAAAAAAATTATTTTTTCAGAGTTTTCTGCTGTTACTCGAGAAAATAATGAATTCTAAGTCAAAGTTAAAATTTGAATAGAAATGTTATCTCTCTTATAGGTGACAAACAATATCCCAGCCAGATAATCTGTTCTGGCTAATGGAAAAGTTGGAAAAACAAAGAGAAAGATGTACTCAAACACAGATAACCTAATGCTTTCCTATTACTTGGGAGTAAAAGCAGTTTGTTATGAAATAGGATCCAATCCCATGTGCAGTGGGCACCCTGCCAGCACTGCTTTCAGAACCCAAAGAGAAGTGCCTGGGTCAAGAGCAGGGCGCACACACACAGACACACACCAAAACCACATGCATCTATGCAGTCACGGTGCTATAACTACCCAAATCACAAATTTAAATTCAGGCTGGGCCCGGTTGCTCACATCTGTAATCCTAGCACTTGGAGAGGCTGAGGCAGGATCACTGCTTGAGGTCAGGCATTAGAGACCAGACTGAGCAAGGCACTGTCTCTACTAAAAAAGTAGAAAAAATTAGTCAGGCATGTTGGCACACACCTAGAGGCCCAGCTATTCTTTCTACTTGGGAGGCTAAGGCAGGAAGATGGCTTAAGCCCAGAGTTTGAGACTGTAGAGAGCTATGATGCCCCTGCACTCTAGTCTGGGCAATAGAGCAAGATCATATATTAAAAAAAAAAAACAAACCAACTCATCCTTGTTGAAAGCAAGGTCAGTTTATCTGCCATCTTTGCTCATACTGACCTTTAAGTACAAAGTGTTTTGGAAGGTTAGTGGTACTATTCATTATGAAAGAACAAAAGACATTCAATATTTAACTTATCTTAAAATAGTTAAAATAAGAGATGTTCACTTAGAAAGAAGAATCAGATCATAATACAGTCTGAAAATGTTTGTTATTTGTCTATCATAGTGGCCTTACTGAAAACCTAAAATTACCAAGGCAATTTGTTTTTACAGATCATTCATTTCAAATTCACCAACATCATGGGTATGATATCTGCAGTAAATTAAGCATTGGCTCATTCCAAAGAAATGTAATTTCCTCTAGTGCTTTGTGTCAACCTTTATAAATTTTGTTTCTTGCTCATCACATAGTTCCTATTAGGCTTTGGTTCTGCAAACCAGTATTATTTTTACCTATAACATCATTTACAAGTCATTCTAAATTCATGTTTCCCAGATACATACCTTGAAAAATTTTTCACTTTTCAACATTTAACCACAGCACAAGAAAGAGGAATTTCTTCATACTTGGTAAGTGAAGCAATAATTTATTATTTAGAGAAGCAGATGTAAACATCCAAACAATATATGAACGAATTTAAATACCCTATTAAAAATAGCTTAGGTATACAAAATAAGGACTGGAAAACCGTGACTGCCTCATATTTTATCACATACACTTCCCCATTTAAACACAGAAAGAGGAAAGAGCCTGAGAAATTCCAAAGGAAAGAAAGATGCACAAAGGTCAAGAATCAATCTTGGTGGCCTGACTGATGAGAACGGGACAAAAGAAGGTTAGATAACAGTTACAGATTTATACTGGTTGTTTGCAAGCCAGAGGCAAAAAAGGAGCTGGATTAAATGATGTATTCTAGTTTTAACCAAGTGGTTAGGGTTATTCAAAGCTCTGAGGTTTATTATGTCTGAGCTACCTTAGATACAAGTAAATATTGGTAGTTAGAGTATTTATGAAAATAAACTCTATAGAGTATTTATGAAAATAAACTCTTAAAACAACTCCCTACTGCTGTATTACTAAATTGCCAGCAGTGAATTATTACTACATTATTGAATTCATAAGAAATATTCATAACCTTTACATTTTGACATTTTTGTGAATATTGATATAGAAGCAGATTTCTCAGAGCATGTTACCTGGTGTGATCAGGGATAATTCATGTGCAAGGGACAAAAGAAGAATGTGCTAAACTGTCCCCTGTCTTCATAGCTATATAGGAATAAAGAGTTAAAACTATCTTGCTGAAGTTACCAAGGAAAGGCTTCTAATGATCAATTAGTTTGATCTCTCATTCCAGCCCTAGCAACTGCTCAGGCAAGTGAGAAGTATCAATGAGAAGTAAACAACCTCTGTCCACTTTTCCCTCTAATCCAAAAGGTCTATGACTGACTACAGATTGCCCTTTGCCAAGAACCAGCAGTTCTTAAATCATTCTCCATGTCGGTAGGTGGACAGGTAGGTGAAAACTGAACAAGGAAAACTGCTACCATCTGCAGACAGCCTCTGAAAACTGATATTATCTCCTCTTATGTAGGGTCTACCTTGAAAATCAGGGCTTAAAAGAAAGCCATGTATTATTGACTTATGGCTGTTTCCTTTCTTCCTTCTTACTAGCTGAGGCTGTTTCATGTCATAAATCTTTTTATGTGATTAAAGCTTGATAGTCAAGCTGCTAAGATGTCCCTGCAGATCCTTCCCCTAATCACTGACCTCAGAAGGAACCTTCTCTTTCTTTGTACACTGTAAGGCTGTGACCCTGTGAAGACACAGCCTTTGATATAAAAAAAGATAGCTGTCAAGCTAAGGACAGAGGCAGGATTAGGGCTAGATTCTGTATGTTAACAGATTTATTTGCACACATTCCATATGCCAAAAATTAGCATTGTTATAAGGATAATTCCTTAAGCACCTGAATGGTGAGTTTTAAGATCCCTTGGTCAGCCTCTGGATTTGGCGGGAGGAAAGTTTATATGAAGAGCTGAACTTATTCCCTTGGTGGGAGAAAGGAAAGAAAGCCATTGACTATTTTTTCTAGGCTAAAATCTTGAAAAGTAGCCTGAGAAGTGTGGCAAAAAGAGGGAAATTTACTTGAGTAATATTTGAGCATTTTATTCAAAAAATGTTATTTCAGAAAACTAATAAACTTTTAAAAACATGTTAAACAGCTAACATGATAGCTGGCAAATGGTAAGGTGCTCCTTACTTATCACACTGCATGTAAAGTTCTCTTTATCCACCTGACTTTTAAAACTCGATTTCATGTAACACATGTGCCAGGGAAGAGCTGTGCTTCACTGGAAAACCACGTGTCGCCTAGACGTAGTGAACAGTTTCTGGATTACTCCATTCTGATTCTAGGAGGGCTATTTTTTAGCTCTTTCCATGGCAAAATTATTTTTCTCCACATCCTGTCCTGGGTGATGACGTTCAGCTGATTTCCCTTCCCCAGTGGGAGGAGCTAGTTTGCCTCCATTTGCACATTCTTGTCACAATCCCTGATCTAAAAAATTTGTTGGTTCTTTGAATTCTCCCTTGTACCAGTTATAATACCCTCCTGGTTCTCTCATTTAATTGAGTTCAAATAACATCTTTCACACTTGCTCCTTTTATATCTATGTAAGAATCACAGAAAATTATCCTTTAACTTACAGGAAATATGCACTACAGAAGCCACTACATGACATACAAAAATCATTATGAACTTCTTGCTCTCTCAAGCACAGGAACCCAGAAAGGAGGTAAGGCAATGCAAAACTAACTTGAACTCTCAGTATTACTGGACTCAATTTTAGTTTTTTTGTTTCCTCTCAGTGATTTTGTTTTTCTTGTATCTTGAAACATTTGGCTCTTTCATAATCCTGGGAATTATTTCTAACTATGCTGAAAGGATATTAAAATAATATAAATATAATTATATTCAATGTTAAGATATGTTACCAATAAAATTCTTATGTACTGGGAATATGATTAAAATAAGAAGAAAATAATATAATAATAAAATAAGACAAGGAGATCAGAATACTAAGAGAAAGAATGATATAATCACTTAGAGGTAATTATTATCTTATCACCCTTCAATCTTCTTGTTGCTTTGCTCAAAGAATTGCCTGATCCTGTTAAGAACATTAGGAAAGATATTGGGAGATGGCATTTTTGTGGTCTTTTTTCTTTTTAGCTGTTCATTGAACATAATTAAGAATTCAGAATTTTTCGTTTCCGTTCACAGTGGCAGGGAAAAGAAAATTGACAGATGTTTTGCAGTCGTTAGAGAAATAAGACCATAAACACAAAAATAAAGACAGCAGCATTCCAAATTCTAAAAGGAATGAGAAAATTGTATAAGCTAAATGTCGAAGCATGAGTCTTCACGTAAGACAATATCTTTAATAATTATTCTCAAACTCAAAAATCAATGAATGAACAACCTATTTCTAAGAACAAAATTATCCAGTCTGTCATTCTACAGGGAGGATGTCACCATGCAATATTTTTGGACAAAAATTTCTGTAAAAGAACATGTGACGGCATTTCACCTTTTATAAGGTTTGTATGAGAAGATCTACATGATCTTGTTCATAGGTGAGTAAGTGCTGAAGGTCCTGACTGAAAGGGACTAGCACCACGAAAAAAATGCACGGACTTGATCATTCTAGCAATTTCTTAAAAATTAAAATATTTTATAGTTATACATTGGATAAAATGACCACCTCTCTTTTAAAAAAACCATGAGCTATGAAACCTTTCAAAAGTATTGCAGTTTGAGTATGTAAATGCAAGAAAACCCAGAAATAATGATGAGCTGGAACCTCTTAAAATGTATTTGAAACCTAGATCAGAATTTACCAGATAGGCACGTTGCAGGATCATCTATGCAAAGTCACTTGTGTTCAAAAAGATACTGCCCATTTTGGATGTGTGTATCTCTACATCAGAAAAATGTGGAATTAAAATACGTGTTTGTTACGTTTAAGTTCTTACTGATTTCTGACAGTCTTTCTAAACAATCCCTTTATTTACATATCTGTAAATAATTTGTAATATTACTTTAAATATTTATTTTAAAAGAGTCCATTGGACTCAGATGGTAAGTGGCTGTAACTTTTCTCCCTGCCATACTGATGACTCATAAAATGCAGAAATACTTTTTCTTTTTCTTTTTTTTTTTTGAGACAGAGCCTCAAGCTGTCACCCTGGATAGAGTGCCATGGCATCACAGCTCATAGCAACCTCCAATTCCTGGGCTCAAGCAAGTCTCTTGCCTCTGCCTCCCAAGTAGCTGGGACTACAGGCGCCCGGCCATTTTTTGGTTGCAGCCGTCATTGTTGTTTGGCGGGTCCTGGGGCTGGATTCGAACCCGCCAGCTCAGGTGTACGTGGCTGGCGCCTTAGCCCGTTGAGCCACAGGCGCCCCTTCCTTTTTTTTTTCTGCCTAAACCTCTTCCCTCTAGCTCTGCCTTTTCTGTCAGTCCATCAACTCATCCTTGATCCCCCCCAGCTCAGCATCTGGGGCTGGAACAGTTACCCAAGGATTCTGATAAAGTCACAGAACATCTGCCCCACACCTGCAGTGTTGTAACCTGGACAACTGATCCTGCCAGGCTGTGACCCCTGCTGCTTCATTAGGACCCATCCCTTCTCTCTCCACGCAAGCTCAGGGGCAGGCCTTCCATGTCTCCTGGATGTTCACTGGGCTAGGACAGGCCACCGCTATTTCATGCTGTCTTCCTCTGCTCACTCTATGCCCTTTGCCAAAAGCATCTTTTCATCTTTTGTGGTGAATCCCTGTGTTACTTCAAGGCTCAGTTCAAATGCCACCGTACAAGTGAAGCCTTGCTCAATCACCCTAGGTGATTCTGTGGCCCCACAGAACTTTTTCTTACCACTACTGTAGCAGTTGTGTCTCTGCCTTCACATCTGCCTCTCTTGGGAGTTGCTCTGTGGAATGGACTGGGTCATATTGACCTGTGGGCCTCCGGAGCCTGGCTCAGAGCTGCTCATTAAGTATCTGTTATTGCTGTTGGCCCTCACCAAGAGAGGCTCTTTGGTCTGAGATGGGAGCTGGAGAAGGTCCCAGACTTCCCAGAGACAACAGGCATACCTGCATTACAATGAGTCCGGGGTGTAATGTGTCACATTTGCCCTCCTTGCCAGAGCAGAGCACCCTCCTGCTGCAGGTTCTATAGTGCCAGGCCAGTTGCAAGACAGGGGACTCCTCCCCTCTGAGAAAACCCCGGTACCTCACCTGGGATGGGGAATGGAAGAGCAACACTGGCTAATGAACCCTCTGAACCTTCATTCTCCAGCCCTGGGCAGCCAACCCCTGTAGTTGTTCTCATCCAGTGGCTTCACCAAGCCCCCTTGCTCCACCAGGGAGAGCTTGGAGAGCAGGCGGGCTCAGAGTGGGAGGAGAGGGCCAAGGGCATCCTTCCTGTCTTCTCTCCCGCCCCTTCCTCCTGGCAGCTGCAGCTGTGCTGCGTGATGTGGAACTGAGTACAGTCTTAATTACTGCTCAGCCCTGCTCATTAGTGCCTCTGGAAGCCAGAGAAGCCCCGCGTTAGGAAGCCTCAGTCACAGCAGAGACCCAGGCTGCAGGCCTCTTGGGTGATCACTAGTCCCACAGCTCCCAGATTGTGTCTGTGCAACTTGGGTTCCCTTTTTGGGCCCCCAGAGGGAGATGCCCCTCCCTAGGATGGGGGAAGGGCTGAAGCTGGAGGTAGACACTGCTGAGTTAATCTTCCTGATGCACAGCTCTGATTAAAAAAAAACAAAAAACTGTAATGTTTCTCTTGCTAACTGCATAGCTTAGCAGTGAAGACCTTTTATGATCTGGTCCCATAGGACTTTCCAATCTGATTTCTCCTTCCACCCTGGCACATACGGAGGGAAGGCTCGGCCTCCACATGGGCTGTCACTTGTGTGTGCAGAGCATTGTAGGGACAGAATATGGGGAACATGTGACACTCCACTGTGATCAGAGAAAGACGAACCAATGATTCAATGAACCAAATGCACTCAAATCCGGCACACTTATCTGATGACTTACCTGCCTTCGGCGGGACTTAACTAAGGTGCCTGGTATGTTGTTCAGCCTGCATCATTATTATTACTATTTTCTGGTAGTGAAATGGAATAAAGAACCATGAAGTGCCTGAAGACTGAACAAAAGGAAGCTGAGTGGAGGTGGAGAGAAGGGTGGGCCCTGAAAATTAGAAACCCATAGGCCTGACTTCAATATCTGGAAAAACTCCTTCATAAAAACCCACTTGTAAACACCTTGAAGAACAAATGAGACAACACACGTGAAAGCACTTTTTGAAGGGCTTTAGAAATATAAGGGGTTGTTCTGTAATATTTCTGCTCAGTGCAGGCTTTAAAACAGATGCTATGGGAAGGCTGGAGATATATGATAATGGCTCATTACCCATAAGGTACTCATACAATTTGGGCTGTTTCATTTAATTAGTCATTACCTCTTGTGTAGGCCACTGCAGAAGCCTCCTAAATGGCCTCCCCATCTCTGCATTCTCTCCCGTTTCATTCATCATATACGCCACTGCTGGCTTAATCTTTCTGATGCACAGCTCTGATCAGATATGTATAATGTTTCTCTTACTGACTGCTTAAAGCCTGAAGCCCCTGGCTTAGCAGTTAAGACCCTCTACAATCTGGTCCCACAGCGCTTTGCACCTGACTTCCCTCCTTCCATCCTGGCAGGCATGGGCTCAGGAAGATCAGTTCACTAAAGCTAAGACCACACAGATCCAAAGTGGCAAATCCTGGAGCCAACTCCTCAGATCTAGACACCTGACTCCAAGACCAACATCGCTTTCTCACTTTGATGGTGCAATGGACTGAGTGTTTGTGTCCCTCCAGAATGTATATCTTGGAATGGTAATCCTGATACGATGGTGTTTGGAGATGGGACTTTGGGGAGGTAATTAGGTCATGAGAGTGGAGCCCTTATGAATGGGATTATGACATACAAGAAGAGGCCAGAGACCTACCTGGCTCCCTCTGTCATGTAAGGATACAATAAGAAGTTAACACTATGAAATCCCAAAGAGGACCTTCCCCAGAACCTGGCCCTCTGGCACCCTAACCTTGGATTTCCAACATCCAGAAGTGTGAAAAATAAACACTTTTTATTTAAGCCACTCAATTTATGGTATTTTGTTACAGCAGCCCGATCTGATTAAGACAGGTGGATATTGCTGCAATGATCTTTCCACATAGACCTTTTTCTCTTCTTGGGAAAATTTCCTTGGGACAAATTCCCAGCAGTGAGACCATCAGACAAAATACATTGATATTTTAAATGGCTGTGTTAAATTGACATAAAACTTCACAAAAAGCTAGGCTGATTTATATTTTAGCCAGTGATGTAAAACATAGACAAGTTTCATCAAATCATCTTCTCTCCAATGGGTAACTTCTTTTTTTTTTAAATATGATTTTATTTTATTTATTTATTTATTTATTTTAGAGACAGAGTCTCACTTTATCACCCTCGGTAGAGTGCTGTGGCATCACAGCTCACAGCAACCTCAAACTCCTGGGCTTAGGCGATTCTCTTGCCTCAGCCTCCCTAGTAGCTGGGACTATAGGTGCCTGCGACAATGCCCAGTTATTTTTTTGTTGTTGCTGTTTGGCTGGGGCTGGGTTCGAACCTGCTACCCTTGGTATATGGGGCCAGCGCCCTACCCACTGAGCCACAGGCGCTGCTCACCCAGGGGTAAATTTAGACAAATTGCTAATTGCCTAAGATCTTTGTTTCAGTTTGCATTTCTTTGACTGTTAAGGTGGGATAGGTTCCATGAATTGGTATACTCTTTGTATTTCATCTTCTATGACTTATTGAAGTACTTGTGTTTCAGAAGCTTCTATTTTTATTTTATTTTATTTATTTCTAGAAGCTACTATTTTTAAAACATAAAAGGTAATCTTGAAGATTAGATATGGCAGATTTGATGAAATCAGAACAGAGGTCCCTGTCGGACACCAGAAAGTCTTCAAAAATTTTCAGTTTAACTAACTTAAAATACTGGTCTACATTGAAAAGGAGAACTTAGGAGGAAGACATCATCCGGGACCGAGTCCTTTTCCAGACCCTGTCCATGTGTCCTAACACTAGTGTTCATTATTTATTTCAGAGTCAATTTGGTGACTATATGATTGAATTGAAGCAGCAATGCTTTTTTAAAATGCTGTGTTAAAAATTATTTTATTTTTTGACCAAATAATACATTGGTATAAAAGTCAAAACACCTAAAAGGGCAGACAGTGAAAACATGTTTCCTGCTTGGTCTTTCAGTCCCTTGCTTCCCTTTGTGAAGACAAACACTAGTATTACCAATTCTTTGCGTATCCTTCGAGGGCTATTCTGTGCACATCTGAGCTTCTGTGTCTATATTACTAATAGGAATGAAAGAGTATAATACTAATTGAGTCAAAACTTTTCTGGTTTGGAGAATATTTCCATCAGTCCCTAGAAAGCTTAAATATGTTTTTAAAAACCTTAGTGCCTTTACACTGTGTTCTACTCTAAGACAACTCAATAAACAAAAATGCAATCCACACAGGGCTGGAAACAATTATCAGAGGGAATTTACCTAACAAAGGCAATCAGTGTAACCTAATTCTTTGTACCCTCAATGAATCCCAAACAATAAAAAAAAATAAATAATTGGATGTTGTGATGGGTACCTGTAGTCCCAGCTACTTGGGAAGTTGAGGCAAGCAGATCACTTTTGCCCAAGAGTTTGAGGTTGCTGTGAGCTGTGACAATATGGTACTCTACCAAGGGTGACAAAGTGAGACTCTATCTCAAAAAATAAACAAACAACCCTCAAAACAAATCAACGAACAAAAAACAAATTGATATCTAGTTCTTTAAGCATCATAAAAAAATCCAATCCACATATGCAAAACAAATTTGCAAAGAGCATTTACTTCACAAACTGAGCTTTTATTTCAATAGAAATCCTTTAAATATTAAGCCACTTCATGTATTTCATTTTTCTTTCATTGAAATTATGCTTCTACATTTATGGCTGAAACATTCTATGAAAAACAAAGATCATTTAAGTCGGAAATTATTTATTTATTTATTTATTTATAGACTGAATATCAACCTCTCTGGGGTTTGTATCTCACAGCAAACTCAAACTCCTGGACTCAAGTGATCCTCTTGCCTAGCCTCCTGAGTAGCTGGGACTATAAGCACCCAAATGACACGTGGCTAGTTTTTCTTTTTTTTTTTTGAGGCAGAGTCTTATTTTATCACCCTCAGTAGAGTGCTACGGCGGCACACGTCACAGCAACCTCCAATTCCTGGTCTTAGGTGATTTTCTAGCCTTAGCCTCCTGAGGAGCTAGGACTACAGGCGCCTGCCACAGCGTCTGGCTATTTTTTTTATTTTGTTTTGCAGTTTGGCGGGGGGCCAGGTTTGAACTTGCCACCCTTGGTATATGGGGCCGGCACCCTATTCACTGAGCCACAGGCGCCGCACTGGGGAAAATTGTTTATTAAGCAGGTTAATAAATAATTAACCTGGGGAAGAAAGGGGGAAGAAAGTGTGATTATATGCTTGAAGAAGTTTATACTATATAATTCTTCTATTTTTAAGAAATCCACAAATATAATAATTCTTTTCTTCTTTTTTTTGAGACAGAGTTTCACCTTGTCATCCTGGGTAGAGTGTCATGACATCACAGCTCACAGCAACCTCAAACTCTTGGGTTTAAGCGATTCTCTTGCCTCAGCCTCCCAAGTAGCTGGGACTACAGGCACCCACCACAACTCCTGGCTATTTCGCTGTTGTTGTAGTTGTTGTTTAGCAGGTCCGGGCTGGGTTCAAACCCACCAGCCCCGGTGCGTGTGGTCTGCACTCTAACAACTTAAGCTACGGGAGCCGAGCCCACGAATATAATAATTCCATCTGTTAAGTTTGCATTTTGTTTAACAAACACCAAAAGTGTAAAGTATAAGTTATGAGACAGATGGAGTCCAGAGACATCTGAGCTAATCTGCAGGGCCCAGCCTACCAAGATTCTATGTCCCAACGTGGCACAAGATGTATGTGTCTAAACAGACTAGACTTTTACCCTGAATCACACCCTCCAAATATCTTCATCTTGGCTCCGGGCCTGTGGCTCAACGGGCTAAGGCGCCAGCCACGTACACCTGAGCTGGCGGGTTCGAATACAGCCCCGGCCTGCCAAACAACAATGATGGCTGCAACCAATAACAGCTGGGTGTTGTGGCGGGCACCTGTAGTCCCAGCTACTTGGGAGGCAGAGGCAAGAGACTCGGTTGAGCCCAGGAATTGGAGGTTGCTGTGAGCTGTGATGTCACAGCACTCTATCCAGGGTGACAGCTTGAGGCTCTGCCTCCAAAAAAAAACAACCAAATATCCTCATCTTCTTTCAATTACGGACCCCAGGGTTGGCATCCATGGGTTTATTGAAAACTGTCCAACTATAGACCCCAGGGCTGGCATCCATGGGGTTATGAAAACTGTTCCATGCTTTCAGCCTATGTCGTCTTGCCGTCTTTTGGGGAGTAAGTCTCACCTGTTTACTACCTGCCATGCAAAGCAGCAGCTTTATTTGGGGGCAACCAATGCTACTGCTGTGAGATGAGTCCCACATTGTTCACCCCATTTGCACTTTGGATGATCTTTAAACTTTGATCTTATCTCTCCTTGGCATTTATCTTCCCAAACGGGATCTTAGCCCTAATGTCTATTTCCTGATGGCATAGTTGGAATGTACCATGAAAGTCATTTAATTTGTTCAATTATTTGTCCATGTTCATGGTGCTCTCATCTCTTCCAAGTCTTTGCCTAAATGTTAACTTCGCAATATGACCTACTCCAACTACTCTATTTAAAATGGAAACACCCCCCTACCCCCTTATTCTTCTTATCATGCCCTGTTTTCACTATTATTACCTGACACCTTCAAACATAATACATACTTTTCTTATATATTATGTACATTCTTTATTGTATATTCTATGCCCCCCCATCCAATGAAAGCTCCATTTTGTCTCTTTAATTTGGTGATGTGTTCCCAAGACTTTAGAACAGTGCTTGGGGCATGGCAGGATCTTGAGAGTCAAATAAGATAATGCCTGTACACAGCCTGGGTGGACAGTGCCTGGTACCATTCTCATGATGAGCTAACATCAGTTCCCTTCATCTTTTTTTTTTTTTTTTTGACACAGAGCCTCAAGCTGTTACCCTGGATAGAGCGCTGTGGCATCACAGCTCACAGCAACCTCCAATTCCTGGGCTCAACCGAGTCTCTTGCCTCTGCCTCCCAAGTAGCTGGGACTACAGGCGCCCGCCACAACGCCCGGGCAGTTTTTGGTTGCAGCCGTCATTGTTGTTTGGCCGGGGCTGGATTTGAACCCGCCAGCTCAGGTGTACGTGGCTGGTGCCTTAGCCCGTTGAGCCATAGGCACCAAGCTAGTTCCCTTCATCTTAAATGTCCCTCAGCAGGAGAACATAAATTATGACGTCCAATAGAATATTATAAATCATTAAAATGATAATTGCAAAGAATGTGTAGCAGTATGGAAAGAGTTTATAACTAACGTTAAGTAAAAAAAGGCAGACTACAAACTAGTCCATGATTACAACTGAGTAAAAATAATTCCAAATCTATACAAAAAATGTGGAGACAATATAGTGGGCTCATGGTGAGGAACTGTGAAGCAAGAATGAAAATTGGGGTGCCTAGAAACAGATTTCATTGTTTTTATTTGCTTTATTTTTTATTATCGTTTCATTATCGTTAATTTGAGGGTACAAAGAATTAGGTCACAATGCTTGCATTTGTTAGGTAAAGTCCCTCTTTTTTTTTTGTAGAGACGGACTCATTTTATTGCCCTCAGTAGAGTGCCGTGGCGTCACACAGCTCACAGCAACCTCCAACTCTGGGCTTAGGCGATTCTCTTGCCTCAGCCTCCCAAGTAGCTGGGACCACAGGTGCCTGCCACAACGTCCGGCTATTTTTCTGTTTTGCAGTTCGCTGAGGCTGGGTTTGAACCCGCCACCTTCGGCATATGGAGCCGGCACCCTACTCCAGGAGCCACAGGCCCTGCCCGGTAGAGTCCCTCTTAAAATTGTGTCCCGCCCCCAAGAGGTGCTTCATACACCCTAACATTGTACCCCTCTCCCTGCTCCCTCATTCCCTTGCCCCCCACCTTGAGTTGATTTGAGTTAGAAACAGAATTCAAAAGGAGTTTCTCTTCAAAACATCTTTTTTTGGTACCACGTGATAAGCATCTTGCTACATCATGAGAGTAGCTGCAGTAAAATGGGTGATATCAGAGAGAACTACCTTGAAATATTTATTTCCAATCCAATACTCTTCTCTTCCAGATAACTACAATTGCAAAGTAGAGCTTGCTCGGACATCTGATGGCAGGATGACGGTACACTACCACCCTTCTCTGTACGTTGCATATGAACACACAAAACCCATCCTTCCACCGGCAGTTTCCCATTAGCTTGTGATCAAGGCCTGCACACTATAATCCACTTATACATACCTCTTCCATCACCAGGGCAACAGCCCTTCCTACACTTCCCTTAGTCCCTCCAAGTAACCAGACGAAGGTCATTCTTCTTCCCGTGTTTGGGGTACTTGGACCCTTTGCAGTCTCCACATTATGCCTGACAAAGACAAGCCCTGAGCACAGGCAGAACAGGCCCCACGGGCTGCAGCCCATGGGAAGGAATTTCATGTCATTTCCTCCTACACTCCTTCATTGCTCTAGCTCTGGCTTTGAGACCCAGCCCTGGTTCCATCCAAGCCCTGGAGTTATTATGGCTTTGTCTTTGCTACACTTACCTTCACCCTCAGACTTCCTTTCTTCGATGGTTTTATTACTAACTTTGTGATTTGGAGAAGTCAACCTTGCTTGCCTGTTTCCTCATCTATGAAAATGGAACAATGTCATTTGCTTCAGAGTGCGCTGGTGAAGGAGAAAAGCCACATGCCTGTGAAAGAACACGAGTGACCACGACTGTGGTAGTCCAATCTGAATCTCACCCATGGGAGCAGACAGAGCTTTACCTCTCTTCATTTATACATACTCTGCAAGTGCTCTGGGGTGAAGATTATAATAAGCTGCTCAATCCGTATTGACTGCTGAGGCTAATTTCTGTTGAAAAGGTTATTTTCCATTTTAGCCTATCAGATTTTTAAAATTACTGAAGTTAGGCCACTGAGAGTAGGAAAAATGGCTCTCTCATACACTAGTAGGAGCAGAATAAATGGGTATAAACTTTTTTCTTTTTTTGAGACAAAGTCTCATTTTGTCGCCCTCAGTAGAGGGCAGTGGCATCATAGTTCACAGCAACCTCAAACTCTTGGGCTTAAGCGATTCTCTTGCCTCTGCCTCCCAAGTAGCTGGGACTACAAGTGCCCGCCACACTGCCTGGCTATTTTTTGTTGCAGTTTTCATTGTTGGTTAGCTGGCCTGTGCTGGGTTCAAACCCACCAACTTCAGTGTATGTAGCTGGCGCTGTAACCACTGTACTATAGGCACTGAGCTGACACCCAGCTATTTTTTAGAGATGGAGTCTTACTCTTGCTCAGGCTAGTCTCGAACTCCTGAGCTCAGGCAATCCACCTGCCTTTGCCTCCCAGATTGCTAGGGTTACAGGTGTGAGCCACTGCACTCGGCTCTAGTGTCTTAGTCGTCCATTTTAAAAGAATACCTGAAACTGGGTAATTTATAAAGAAGAGAAATTTATTTCTTACAGTTCTGAAGGCTGAGAAGTCCAAGGTCAAGGGGCCACTGATGGGGACTCTCTGAGAAAGCACAGGGCAGCACATGGTGAGGGGGCTGAATTTGCTCAGGTCTCTCTTCCTATTCCTTTTTTTTTTTTTTTTTAAAGACAGAGTCTCACGTTATTTCCCTCAGTAGAGTGCTATAGTATCATAGCTCACAGCAACCTCCAACTCCTGGGCTTAGGCGATTCTCTTGTCTCAGCCTCCCAAGTAGCCGGGACTACAGACGCCCAGCACAATGCTTGGCTATTTTTTGTTGCAGATTGGCTGGGGCCAGGTTCAAACCCACCACCTTCAGTATATGGGGCCGGCATTCTGCCTACTGAGCCACAGGCGCCGCCCTCTCTTCTTGTTCTTATAAAGCCACCAGTTCCTTTCTAAAAAATAACTCACTAATTCATTAACCCATTAATCCATGATCCAATCTTAAAGTCCTCACCTTTCTTTCTTTCTTTCTTTCTTTTTTTTTTGAGTGCTATGGCATCACAGCTCACAGCAACCTCAGATTCTTGGGCTTAAGCAATTCTCTTGCCTCAGCCTCACAAGTAGCTGGGACTACAGGTGCCTGCCATAACGCCTGGCTATTTTTTTTGTTGCAGTTCTTGTTGTTTAGCTGGCCAGGGCCAGGTTTGAACACACCACCCTTGGTGCATGTGGCTGGCACTATAACCACTGTGCTACGGGCATCAAGCCAGTCCTCACCTTTCAATGTTGCCACACTGGAGATTAAATTTCTTTTTCTTCTTTTTCCCTCAGGGGCAAATAATGATAGAAATTAAATGTTCCAATTTATTTCATCTTTGTAATTATAGACATTACTGGGCAGGGTGGGTAAACAAAGCAAATAAAGTAAACCTCCTACCCCATCATTTCATCAGATGCAGCCTTTTGGCATTTTTAGAATATGCAGGTTGACTTAATTCACTGATGTGGATTGAAGCAGGCATCAGCAAATCTTTGCAAGTTAGGTTCTTCTTCCACAGCGATTCCAAGAACAACACCCTGGTGTTCACTGCAACATTCTTTTTTTTTGTTTTTTTTGTTTTTTTTTGAGACAGAGCCTCAAGCTGTCACCCTGGATAGAGTGCTATGGCATCACAGCTCACAGCAACCTCCAATTCCTGGGCTCAAGCAAGTCTCTTGCCTCTGTCTCCCAAGTCGCTGGGACCACAGGCGCCCACCACAACGCCAGGCTATTTTTTGGTTGCAGCCGTCATTGTTGTTTGGCGGGCCCGGGGGCTGGATTCGAACCCGCCAGCTCAGGTGTACGTGGCTGGCACCTTAGCCCGTTGAGCCACAGGCACCGAGCCTCACTGCAACATTCTTGAAGCTTTCCCATTTTAATCTGACACCTCTCTTAAAGGCAGGGAACTGTGTTAAAAGCTGTCTTCCTCTTTGCTAATCCAGGCCACCAGTATCTTAACTCTTAGTTCCTATATAAAAA
>CAUYON010189829.1:0-11340 GCA_963573935.1 Arctocebus calabarensis
ATGTGCATTCCTCGACCTTGTCTCTTGACTCAGCTCCAAACCGTTGGCTTTCTTGCTAAATTTCTGTCCTTTAACTCTCCTTCTGGACAGGAGTGTCTGCAGAAAGCTGGCTACAGACCGCCATCTTGGCTCCTCCCCCCGCATTTTCTTGTTTTTAAGACACATTCTCAGTCTATGGCCCTGAGGAGAGTACGCTGGCATCGTAGATCACTGCAATGCCAAACTCCTAGGCAGCAATCTTCTTGCCTCAGCTTCCCGAGTAGCTGGCCCTACAGCTGGCCTGGGCCGTGATACCCACCTATTAGTTCTCATTTGACTAGAGATAGCATCTGGCTCTTGCTCATGCTGATCTTGAACTCTTCAGCTGAGGAAACCCCCCTGCCTGGGCCTCCAAGGCTGCTAGGATGACCAGACTGAGGCAACCCACCTGGCCAATACCATGATAAGTGCTGTACCCTTTGAAACTTGATTACTAACTTAGATAACTGATCCATTTTTCCATGACTACTGGATACCCTTTGCTTTGTGTATGTGTGTATGGGGGTCAGGATTTTGCCTCTTTCTTTCCTTCCTGCCTTCCTTTTTTTCTTTATTTCTTTTTCCTTTCCTTACCAATTTACTTTCCTTTCCTTTCCTTTCCTACCCCTTCCTATCCCCATCCAGATATCTTTCATTTCTTTCATTTGAGATGACCATAAGGGTAAAAATGATGATGGGCACAATTGAGGGATGTACACCACAATCAACCCCCAGCCCTCTGGGGCAAGGGCTCAACTCCCACATGAATGTTGGCTCCTCTTTTAGTTGATTTATTTACTTACTTATTTCTCTCTTTATTTGTGAGACAGAGTCTCACGCTCTCACCCTGGCTACAGTGCTTTGGCCTCATCATAGTTCACAGCAATGTAAAATCCTTGGTCTCAAGCAATCCTCTTGTCTCAGCCTCTAAACTGGCTGTGACTACAGGCACCTGTCACACACATAGCTCATTTTGCTATTTTCACTAATGTTGCATAATTCGTTTTTACCTTTTTCTTTGGTGCCTGAGATAGATACTCACTTTGTCACCCTTGGTAATGTGGCAGGGTTGCATACCTCAAAGTAACCTGAAGCTCCTGGAGTGAAGTGAGACTCTTACCTCACACATAGCTTAAATAACAGGGGCCTGCCACAATGCCCCGGCTCTCATTTGGGCTAATGCTGGTCAACAACTCCTGAGCTCAAGTCTTCCACATGCCTCTGCCTCCCAGAGTGCTAGGATTATAGTCATAAGCCACCTTCCCCGGCCATGAGCAATGAATGAAAGACACTGAGAACCAAGGTAGGAAATATTCAAAACTCCCCATTTTCTAAATTGGTAGTACAATTCACTAGGCATCATGGGCTTCAGATAACGTTCCTGCGATCTACCTATAGAGTGGAAAGATCATATGACTACAGTGGCCTGGCACATCTCTCCTCACCTCTGTGTTCCCTGATGTCATAATGGTAGCTGGAAACTGGATGCTCAAGTGATCCATGATTTTGCCTCAACCTCTTAAGTAGCTGACACCCATCACTGTGCTTGGCTAACATTTTCTGGAGGTTAATGTGGCACCATGCTTGGCTAACATTTTCTAGAGGAGTAGCTGACACCCACCATCGTGGTTGGCTCAGGCTGGTTTCAAACTGGTGAGCTCAAGTAATCTACCCATCTCAGCCTCCCAGAATGGTAGGATTATAGGCATGAGCTGCCATGCCAGACCTGCCATATTCTTCTCTCTTTAGACAACCTAGATTGTAATTCAACTGTGATTGCGTGAATGGAGTTGCCATCCAATCTGCTGATTTATCTCTGTCAGTTTATGAGCAGTACATCTGATATGTGATCAAATGTTATACTACATCTCATGGTCATACACATTATTTTCATGAAGCTGAAACCCCTTTCACCTTCAGCACTACCTGATTTGCAACTTCACTCACTTCCCAAATGATACCAAGGTTCATGGGGATGACTTGGATAATAGTCCTTGGCATTTTGTAACATATAGGCAAGTATTATAACCATAAAACTTTCTTTGCAAAACAAGTGATGGGTCAGATTGGCCAGTGCTCCTAGATCTCTGGTCTGTGGAATGAATAGAAGAATATGATAGGAAAAATTTTGAATATTATCAATGAGCCATGGCCAAACAAGGTGGCTCAGACCTCTAATCCTAGTCCATGGGGGAGGCTCCAGGAAGAAGATTGCTTAGGGTGAGGAATTGCACCTCAGCTTAAGCAAACGAAACACCCTCAGTCACTATGAAATGCAAAAAAGGGGAGGTGCCTGTAGCTAAGTGACTAGGGCACTGGCCCCATATACCGAGGGTGGTGGGTTCAAACCCTGCCCTGGCCAAACTACAACAACAACAAAATAGCTGGGCATTATGCCAGGCACCTATAGTCCCAGTTACTTGGGAGGCTGAGGGAAGAGAATCACCTAAGCCCAGGAGTTGGAGGTTGCTGTGAGCTATGATGCCACAGCACTCTACCGAGGGCAATAAGTGAGACTGCCTCTACAAAAAAAAAAAAGAAAGAAAGAAAAAAGAAAGAAAGAAACACAGAAAAGGTTAGGGACACATAGTGCTGTGTGCCAGCTACTTAGGAGGCTGAGGCAAGAGGATGGATTGCTTGGGCATCCTGGCTGCTCTCCAGCTTCCATTATGACATCAGGGAACACAGCGCTGAGGAGAGATGTGCCAGGCCACAGTTGTTATGTGATGTTTCCACTCTACACGTAGACCACAGGAATGTTACCTGAAGCCTTGCAAGTCTAGGGAAGTGTACCACCAAATTAGAAAATGGTGATGTTTGAGTCTTTCTTACTTTGGTTTTCAGTATCATTTATTCTAAGTTCTTGGCCAGGGAAGGAGGCTCATGCTTATAATCCTGGCACTCTAGGAGACTGAGGTGAGTGATCACTTGAGCACAGGAGTTGTTGACCAGACTAAGGTAGCATGAGACCCTGGGCATTGTGGTGGCCCCTGTCCTCCTCGCCACGTGGGAGGCTAAGGCAAGAGGCTGGCTTGACTCCAGGAGTTTCAGGTTGCTATATGGTATGAGGCCCTGCCACTTTACTGAGGGTGACAAAGTGAGCATCTGTCTACTGCACCAAAAAAAAAAAGAAAGAAAACAATAAAAACAAAGCATGTAACATTAATTAAAATAGCAAAATGACCCTTATAGTCATAGCTACTTTAGAGGTGGAGGCAGGATTGCTTGAGACCAAGAAATTTACCTTTCTGTGAACTATGATGAGATGGAGGCACTCTAGCCAGTGTGACAGAGTGAGACTCTGTCTCAAAAATAAAGAAAGAAATAAGTAAGTAAGTAAGTAAGTAAATCAACTAAATGAAGAGTCAACATTCACATGGTAGTTGAGCCCTTGTCCCGGGTGGTTGTGGAGATGATTGTTCTGTATATCCTTCAACTGTGCCCTTCATCATTTTTTCTCTCACATTCATCTGAAATGAAAGAAAGGGAAGGGAAGGGAAGGGAAGGAAAAGGAAGGAAAGGGAAGAGAAGGGAAGGAAAGAGAAGGGAAGGGAAAAGGGAAAGAAAAATTATGAAAGAAAGGAAAGAAAGAGGTAAAATCCCTACGCCACACACACACACACACACAAAGGAGAGGATAGCCAGTTTTCCAGGAAAAAATGGATAAGGTATGTAAGTTAGTTATCAATTTTCAAACTGCACAGCACTTGTATTGTCATGGTGTAGTGGCTCAGTCCAACACTCCTAGCAGTCTGACAGACACAGACAGGGAGACTTCTTGAGCTCAGGCGTTCAAGACCAGCCTGAGTAAGAGACAGACCCAGTCTCTAGTCAAAAGAAGACAAGTAGGTTGGTGTTGTGGCCAGGGTCACCTGTAGGTCCAGCTACTTGTGAGGTTGAGGCAAGAGGATTGCTCAAGCCCAGGAGTTACAGTGAGCTATGATGCCAGGGTACTCTTCTCAGGGCCATAGAGTAAGACTCTGTCTCAAAAACAAGGAAATGCACATGCTCATTTGATCATGAGAAAGGAAATAAGCAAGGCTCTGTTGTTCCTTGAATTAATTAATTCTTGAGTGATTCATTTTAGAGACAAGGTCTCGCTCTGTTCCCCAGGCTGGAGTGCAGTGGTGTGATTTTAGCTCCCTGAAACCTTCATCTCCTGGGCTTCAGAGATCCTCCTGCCTCAGCCTGGCAAACAGGTGGGTGTGCTCTAGGACTGGGCTCATTTTTTCAAAACATGATTGGTAGAGATGAGGTCTTAAGATGTTGCCCAGGCTGGCCTTGAATGCTTTGGCCTCAAGAGATCCTCTGACCTTGGCCTCCCAGAGGCACTGGGATCACAGATATCAGCTCCTGTACCCACCCTAAATCGGTAATATACTTTAATATCCATTTCATACAGTCAATTCATTACTGAGACATATTTCATTGGTAGTTTCCAATTTTTTTTTCATTTGCTTGTTTGCTGTTGAGGCATTCTCAATGTGTCACCCCGGGTAGCCTGCCATGGCTTCATAACTCCCAGCAACCTCCAACTCAGAGTCAGGTGATCCTCTTTCCTCTGTTTGTGTTTGTAGTAGAGACATGGTCTCTCTTCCTTTTGCTCAGGCTGGTTTCAAACTGGCGAGCTGAAGTAAACTATCTTCCTCAGCCTTCCTGAATGCTAGGATTACAGGCTTGAGCCACTATGCCTAGCCTGCCAAATTCTCACCAGCCAACCTAGGATTTAATTCAATCATGATTGCATAAATGGAGTTGCCCTCCAATCTGCTGATTTTTCTGTGTCGATTTATGAGTACATCTGATATGTGGTCGATTGTTGTACCACATCTTATAGTCATAGACTTTTTATTGTTGTTGAGACAGTCTCACTATGTCACCCTCGGTAGAGTACCGTGACATTACAACTCACAGCAACCTCAAACTCTTGGGCTCAAGCAATTCTCTTGCCTCAGCCTCCCAAGTAGCTGGGAGAACAAGTGCCCGCCACGATGCCTGGCTTTTTTTTTGTTTGCAGTTGTCATTGTTGTTTAGCTGGCCCCAGGCCGGGTTCAAACCTTCCACCTTCACTGTATGTGGTCGGTACTGTAACCACTTTGCTACGGGCCCTAAGCCCATACACATTATTTTCACAAAGCTAAATTCTCTTTCAATCAGCACTACTGGATTTGCAACTTTATTCATTGCCTAGTGATAACAGGGTTTATGGGGAGGACTTGGATAATTGTCCTAGGCAATTTGTAACACATAAGCAATTTTTATAGCCATACAACTTTATTTGCAAAACAACTGATGGGTCTGATTGTCCCGGTGCTCCTAGGTCTCTGATCTGCAGAATAAATAGAAGAATGTGGTTGGAAAAAATAGAATATTATCAATGAGCCATGGCTGAGCAGGGTGGCTCACACTTGTATTCCTAGTCCATGGGGGAGGTCCCAGGAGGAAGATTGCTTGAAGTAGGAACTCTACCTCCACCGACTGAGAGTAAAAGACCCTCAGTCTCTATGAAAAGCAGAAAAGGTTAGCCAAGCATAGTGTTGTGTGCCAGCTTCTTAGGAGGCTGGGGAAAGGGGTTGAATCTCTTGAGCATCCTGGCCAGTTTCCAGCTACCATTATGACATCAGGGAACACAGAGATGAGGAGAGATGTGCCAGGCCACTGTTTTTTGTTTTTGGTTGTTGTTGCAGTTTGGCCAGGGCCTGGTTCGAACTCACCACCCTTGGTACATAGAGCACCCTACTCACTGAGCCACAGGTGCCTCCCTGTTCTGTTTTTTTTTTTTTTTTTTTGAGACAGAGTCTTGCTATTTCGCCCTCAGTAGTATGCTGTAGCATCACAGCTCACAACAACCTCAATCTCTTGGGCTTAAGCTAGTCTCTTCCCTCAGCCTCCCAAGTAGCTGGGAATAATGGTGCCTGCCACAATGCCAGGCTATTTTTTTTCTTGCAGTTGTTTAGTTGGCCTGGGCTGTATACGAACCCACCACCCTTGGTGTATGTGGCTTGGCTGTAACCACTGTACCATGGGCACCGATCCAAGACAGTTAGACCATATGAACTTTATCTCAAGCTCATGAAGCCTAGTGAAGTGTACCAACAGATTCCAAAATGGTGAGTTCTGTGTATTTCTTACTTTGGTTTTCAGTATTTCATTATAAGTTCCTGGCCCAACAAGGTGGCCCATGCCTCTAATCCAGCACTCTGGGAGGCTGATGCAGGTGGATCGCTTGAGCTGAGGAGTTGTTGACCTCCCTGAGCCAGAATTAGACACCGTGCATTGTGTTGGACACCTGTCCTTTTGGCCACTTGGGAGTCTAAGGCAAGAGGCTGTCTTGACTCCACGATTTTCAGGTTACTGTGAGCTATGAGGGTCTGGCACTTTCTTTATCCAGAAAAAGTAAATATCTGGATGTATACTAACTCCTGTATATGCACATATGTAAAAATTTATGCATATGTGCATATACAGGAGTTAGTATACACCCAGGTATTTTCTTGTTCTGTCATCTAAGAGGGCCTGAGTGCACCAACACCCCAATAACTAGAGCACATGTAGCACCCAGATCTAGGTTTCTCATACCATTCTCCAATAGAAGGGACCAGAGCTCCTTAGAACAATTCTGATTTCAGGACTGTCCAGGAATTTTAGAATAATTTTGAAGTTACAGATAAGTTGCCAATGTAGTACAGAGAGTTACCATATCCCACTGTGCTCAGTTTTCCCTACCATTGATAAATTGCATTACTATGATCCATTTGTCACATAGAACTCGCTTCAGTACATTATGATTACCTAAGGTGCATACTTGATTCAGACCATCTTAGTTTTTAACCTAATGTCCCTTTCTTCTTCTATGATCTTACCAAGGATACCACATCATGTCTCCCTTCATCACCATATCTCCAGGACCCTCTAGACCCATGACAGTATCCATCATCTTTCTCTGCACTTCCTTCCTTTCTACCATAACATGTCCCAGGTTCATCTTATATTTTCCTTTTCCCAATCCTGCAATCAGCCTCTGCTCCATGGATCCCTGGTTAGTGGAAAATATTAATGAGAAACCAAGATCTGGGCACCAGGTTTGTTCACTACAATTGGAAGTGATGTTCATGGCTCTCTCCATGGACTATACACCGTGATGTGATGGAACTTGTTTGTTCTGCTTTGTAAGAGCTGATTGCTAAATTTTCAGGAATCATATGAGCTGGTACTTAAATTATAGCCATTATTTAATATCAAGGTATGTAAACTGATATATGTGTATTTTTAATTTTTGAGATATTGTCTCACTCTGTCACCCTAGGTAAGGTCCTTGGCATTATCATAGCTCACAGCAACTTCCAATTCTTGAGCTTCAGCAATGCTCTTGCCCCAGTTTCTTAAGTACCTGGGACTCCAGGTGCCATTGGCCAGGACACCTGGCTTGTTTATCTCCTTGTAGTAGAGACAGGGTCTGGTTTTTGCTCAGGCTGGTCTTGAACTCCTGAGCTCAAGAAAGCATCCTGCCTTGGCTTCCCAGATTGCTAGGATGACAGGCCTGAACAACCTCACCTGGCCAATACAGTGAATGCTGTGCTTTTTTAAAAAAAATTGATAATTAACTTAGATATCTAAGCCATATTTCCTGGGGAAGTGGCTACCCTTTTCTTTGTGTGTGTGTGGCTTAGGTATTTTCTTTCTTCCTTTTAAATCTAGATTAATATGAGGGTAAAAATGATTACGGGCACAATGGAAGTTTATAGAGCACAACCACCCCCCACCCCACTGGGGCCAGGGCTCAGCTACCATGTGAACCTTGGCTCTTCTTGTAGTTGATTGATAGCTAGATTGACTGATTGATTTTTGAGACAGAGCCTCACTCTGTCTCCCTGGCTAGAGTGCCCTGGCCTCATCATAGCTCACACTGTCTTCAAGCTCTTGAGCTCAAGTGATGTCCTTTTTTTTTTTTTCCTCAATGTGAGGCTTGGCTAGCCCAGGCAAGGCCCCTTACTTGAATGCTTCTCCCACAGGGAGGATGCCTGGCCTCTCTCCTCTGTGCTTGGCTGAGGGGATCAAGTAATGCTCTTATTTCAGCCTCCCAAGCAGCTTGGACTACAGATGCCTGCCACTTGCCTGCGTAGTTTTTCTATTTTATTTTATGTTTTTGTAGGATGTTGTCTCACTTTATTGCCCTCGGTAGAGTGCTGTGGCATCACACAGCTCACTTGAAGAGTAACCTCCAACTCCTGGGCTTAGGTGATTCTTTTGACTCAGTCACCACAGTAGCTGGGACTACAGGCGCTCACCACAAAGCCCAGATATTTTTTGTTGTTGTTGTTGCAGTTTGGCCAGGTTTGAACCCAACACCCTTGATATATAGGGTTGGGGCCCTACCTACTGAGCCACAGGTACCACCCTAGTTTTTCTATTTTTAATACAGACATGGTATCCCTCATACTCAGAGTTGGTCTCAAACTCAAGCAATCTACCTGTCTCAACCTCCCTGAGTGCCAGGATTACACATGTGAGCCACCTTGCCTGGGCAACTCTTTTATTTCTGTATCTATCGGTTGATATTGAAATCTTGGAGTTTGGCCATTTGTTAACATCTTAAGCTATTTCTTTTCTTAGAGTTTCATAGTTCTATTTATAGAGATCTTTCATGTTTTTGGTCAAATAACCTCCCAAATATTTCATCTTCTTTGGCTCTACCATAAATGGAATAGAATCCTTGATTTTTTTCAGCTTGGCTATTGTAGGTCTATATAAAGGCTACTGATTTATGGGTATTGATTTTGTATCCTGAAACATTGCTGAATTCCTTGATCACTTCTAAGAGTTTTATTGTAGAATCCCTGGTGTTTTTCAGATATACAATCATATCATCTGTGAAGAGCGAAAGTTTGATCTCTTACGACTCTATATGGATACCCTAATTGTGATGGCTAAAACTTCCATACCATGCTCATGGCTGGGAAAAATCAACATCGTCAAAATGTCTGTACTACCCACAGCAATATATAATTTTAATGCAATCCCTATTAAAGTTCCATTGTCATACTTTAAAGATCTCAAAAAAATAATGCATCATTTTATATGGAGTCAGATAAAACCTTCAATAGCCAAGACATTACGCAGGAATAAAAACAAAGCAGGAGAAATTATGCTACCAGACCTTAGACTGTACTATAATTCAATAGCGATCAAAATAGCATGGTACTGGCACAAAAACAGAGAGATAGATGTATGGAACAGAATAGAGAACCAAGAGATGAACCCAGCTACTTATCGTTATTTGATATTTGACAAGCCAATTAAAAACATTCAATGGGGAAAAGATTCCCTATTTAACAAATGATGCTGGGTGAACAGGCTGGCAACCTGTAGAAGACTGAAATTAGGCCCACACCTTTCACCTTTAACTAAGATAGACTCTCACTGGATTAATGATCTAAACTTAAGACATGAAACTATAAAAATACTAGAAGAAAGCTCAGGGAAAACTCTTGAAGGAATCAGCCTGGGAGAATATTTTATGAGGAAGACCCCCTGGGCAATGGAAGCTGCATCAAAAATACACTACTGGGACCTGATGAAACTAAAAAGCTTCTGCACAGCCAAGAACACAGTAAGTAAAGCAAGTAGACAGCCCTCAGAATAGGAGAAGATATTTGTGGGATATGTCTCCAACAAAGGTTTAACAACCAGAATCCACAGTGACCTCAAATGTATTAGCAAGAAAAGAACAAGTGATCCCATCTCAGGGTGGGCAAGGGACTTGAAGAGAAACTTCTCTGAAGAAGACAGGTGCACGGCTTACAGACACATGAAAAAATGCTCATCATCCTTAACTATCAGATAAATGTAAATCAAAACTACTTTGAGATATCATCTAACTCCAGTAAGACTAGCCCACATCACAAAATCCCCAAACCAGAGATGTTGGCATGGATGTGGAGAAAAGGGAACACTGCTGCACTGCTTGTGGGAATACAAACTAATACGGTCCTTTTGGAAAGATGTTTGGAGAATAGTTAGAGACCTAAAAATAGATCTAACATTCGATCCTATAATTCCTTTATTAGGTATATATCCAGAAGACCAAAAATCGCATTATAACAAAGATATTTGTACCAGAATGTTTATTGCAGCCCAATTCGCAATTGCTAAGTCTTGGAAAAAACCCAAGTGCCCATCAACTCATGAATGGATTGATAAATTGTGGTATTTGTACACCATGGAAGAAAGATGGAGAGTATACCTCTTTCATGTTTACATGGATGGAGCTGGAAAATATTCTTCTTAGCAAGGCATCCCAAGAATGGAAGAAAATGTATCCAATGTACTCAGCCCTAATATGAAACTAATTTATAGCTTTCATACCACGGCTATAATCCAACCTCAGTACAAGAATATGGGGAAGGGGGCAAGGGAGGGGAAGGGAAGGGAAGGAAGGGTGGAGGGAGGGATTGGTGGTTCCACACTTAGGGTGCATCTTAGAAGGGTGCAGGTGAACTTTAGCAAATGTAGAGTATAAGGGTTTGAACACAAAAACTAAGAAAATGCCATGAAGGCTATGTTAACTAGTTCGATGAAAATATTTCACACTATATATGGAACCAGCTCATTGTACCCCATGATTTCATTATTGTACATGGCTATGATTTAATAAAAAAAAAAAAAAAGGAAGAAAGAAATCTAGGAGTTTGAGAGGCAACTGTCGCTCAGTGGGTAGGGCGCCAGCCCCATATACTGAGGGTGACAGGTTCAAAACCAGCCCAGGCCAGCTAAAACAGCAGTGGCCACTGCAAGAAAAATACCTGGGCATTTTGGCAGACACCTATAGTCCCAGCAACTCAGGGGGCTGAGGCAATAGAATCGCCCTATCCCAAGAGCTGGAGGTTGCTGTGAGCTGTGACGCCAAGGCACTCCATCAAGTGCGATAAAATGAGACTCAGTCTCAAAAAAAAAAAAAAAGAAAGAAAGAAAGAAAAGAAATCTAGGAGTGCATAGTGATACCTCCAATTGCATACAACCTCACAGGGTTCATTTTAGTTTCTTCCCTCTAATTCCCTTCTCTTATAGTCAAAAACGTAGCTCTCATTATCCTTCATATACTGACGTCCACCACATGACATCTCAAGGAATGAGAGACCACATCACATATGTGACAGTGATCCCATAAGAGTATAATGCTGTATTAACTAAGGTAGACTCTCACTGGATTAAAGATTTAAACTTAAGACAAGAAACTATCAAAATATTAGAAGAAAGTGCAGGGAAAACTCTTGAAGGAATTGGCTTGGGTGAATACTTTATGAGGAGGACTCCCCAGGCAAT
>CAUYON010189831.1:0-14535 GCA_963573935.1 Arctocebus calabarensis
AAGGATATCTGTAACAGTATGATCAAAATATTTTTGAATGTATATGAATCGTGCCCTGTGATTGCACCAATGTACATAATTATGATTCAATAAAATTATTAAAAAATAAAATAAAATAAAATAAAATAAAATAAAATAAAATAAAATAAAACAACTTCCTAGAAAAAAAAAAAAAAAAAAGAATAGGGTTTGGGTGGAGGGAGAAAAGCTCTATTTGTTGATGGGGAATCCAGCTTCTTGATAACGTCATACAACATGTAACACTTAATGTTATGTATTGTGAAACTTGTCCAGTGTAAACATTAGCAGATGTCCAGTGGGGGCTGCATTTTAGTTTCTGCATCAGGAGCTTCATGACTTCCTTGCTGTCAGCCTCTCTTTGGCTCTAGATACATGTTCTACCAAATTCCTCATCTTTCTCCATTTTCATTGCTGTAATCATTGTCATTTTTATCATTGTTATTTATTAAACAATTATTCCATACCAATGTGCTAGGCAACATTCTATTTAATTCCTTCACTAACTCTCATTTAGTTATCAGTGATTTCTTAATTTTAGCCTTTAGGAAGCATAGTTGATGAAAACTGCACTTTCATTGTGTTTGTCATCCTAAGTTGTCCTCTCTCTTTAGATGGGAGTCACCAGCACAATTGCTGCATATTTTAAGGGAAGTGAACAAAGAATTACTAAAAGATCAATATAATAAGCCCCCAAAAGAGTTGAACAATAGGCAGAACATGTTTTTCTGGCTTTAAACCCATTTTTTCTGGCTTAAAATCCATTTTTCACATCACTAAATAGCTAATAAGAACACCTGTTACTTATATAGTGAAATTAAAATGGGAAGATAAAAGATAAGTGGAAGTATCAAATACTCCTTTATACCTGAACTCCTGAGTCTTGTAAAAACAAAAGTAGCATGTGATGGTCTCATGGCTTTAGTAAAATAGTGAGCTGGAGGGAACATCTTCCATGTTTAGAAACTCTCCACCTTGGTTTCATTTGGTGAATCCATTTACTGAATAAATATGAATATGTGAAGTAATTAATGAACAATAACAAGTGGACACAGAATATTATTGGAGATCAAGCCTTGGAGACTAGGATAGAATAGACCTTGATTTGTGGTCTAGTCACAGTATTTACTAGATTCTTGACTTTGGAAAACTTATATATTCTTTCTACATATTGTTTTCTCTCACCTCTAAAATGGGAGTGACATAGAACTTATCTCACATAGTTGATGTCAGCATTCAATGAAATTAGCACATAAAAAAATTATACAGTACTGGCATATTCACTTCATAAATTTCAGTTATTTTTGCTATTTTTATTTTCATTACTTATATTAGTTCATTATATAGAGGGCTTCTAACATCTGTTATTATTCTCTAGAGCTAATACCATATAATTCTATGGCACTAACCTTAAATGCATAGAGATTAAACATTTGTGAGTAAAAACTAAGACAGAATAAAAATAACGCTAGGCAACATTTTCAGTTGGTTACTATGTGCTAGGTATTTACATATATTATAAGTATTTGTCTGACATTTATTCCTGCAACAAATCTGAGTATGAAAATCAAGTTTTAAACAGAGCTAATCTTTCCATCTCATATCGCACTGAACCTTCCAAGTCATCAACACCCAAATGTACCAACTTGCATATGCATTTCTGTATTGATGTATTTATATTTAATTTCACAGCAACCATTTCATCTTTGAATTTCCACTACCTGGCTCAGAGCCTGCTTCCATCATATCCAGCATGAATGTTAAATCAATATACTAATACACTTATTTGAACCACAAGAATTCTAGATATTTAATAGAGCTCCAAATGAACATATCTAATTCTACATATTTCTTGAGTATGTATAAAACAGGGGCATAAAAATAGTCTTCAAGCTTTCACCAGTGACCATGTTCCTATAGCAAATATGTAATGAGTGTTTTACTATAGGCTAAGCACTTTGACAAGCTTTTGACATGCATATAATCCTCAAAACCATTTTCTGCTTTGACTGATATTATTATTGCTTTCATTTTATAATGATAAAACTGAGATTTTAAGGAGGCTAAATCCAAATCACACTTATAGTAAGAGACAAGGATTGAGGCAGGACTCAAAAGCTGTTTTCCCTGCCATATTTAACTGGCTTTTCTAGTATGGTGATATGTTCCTTGAGAGATAAAAGTTAGTTTTATAAATGGTCCAATAGCTTATGGATTCAGCTTAATATTTAGAAGAGAAAACTGTGTTGTAATAAGTACACAGCTCAGAGCATGGAATGATGGCAGAACCCACCAAGGGCTTTGTGGAAAATTGACTTTGGCTATTCACATTCGTCTGATTCCCAGTCCCTTCGTACCACAGCATGCAACTGGCACAATAAAATTTTAATGCAATAGACCCAGCTCATAAAGTTTCCATTTCTACCAGGACTTTGTCTAATGTAAAACTGGACACCCCAGCAACACATTTGCCGTCTGCAAGTGTTAAAACTGTGGTAAAAGCTGAATGTTAACAGCATTTCCCACTTGTGCTGTCATCTGGATTATATAACAATGTGTGGATTTTATAAACACCAACTGCTCATTTTCTGTGGCTGTCTTCTTACAGGACATGGCCCAAAGCCATCTAACTAAGTAAGTCGGAGACGAGATTGAGCACACAGAACAGTGACAGTCCCTGGCATGTGCAAAACCAAGTCAGGCACAAGCTGCAGGAACTGGGAAGGCTCCCGGAAAAGTCCCCACACCTCTGAGCTCTGACCAATTGCCACAAAAATATAAGTGTGTTTTTCTTGTGGATTGACACTGCTTTCTGACAGCATTTTGCAGATATTCTACCATACAATTTTGCCCCAAGAATACCGTTGGATAGTAACACTAAAATATTTGATAATGGTGTTGTCTAAAGGTAAATCAGTTTTAGAAGATGCAAGTCAGGTAATCAGAGTACTTGTTATATTAAAAATTATTGTGTGTTTATTCCTAGGAAAAAAAATTTTACCTCTGATGCATAATCTATTATTTCATGGGATGATGGAGTATTTTTTAGACATGATCCTTTTGTAATGCTATTACTAGGAATCAAAGTAACTACAACTGTCCACTGTGTCCTAAGAACAATTATGAAACTTGAAAGATGAAAATCATTCACCAGGGAGACGAAAAAGAATGAGAAAAGTCACCCAATATTGTATATGGATAATCCCTCAGGAAAGAACCGGTGGAGGTAAGGAATTACATGTATGGGTGAAAGATCCTAGTCTCTTTAGAATGGTGTTCTGATGTTAATATATTCTGCATGTCCTTTTGCGAAGCAAAAAAATAAATAAATTTTTTTTAAATGTATTGATGAAGTCAAACAGCAATTATTCATTTGGCATTTAATGACTACACCTGAATTTGAAAAAAAGAAGGGTATAAAGATGTCTCCATCACTGTTACTGGCCTGTGCATCTCCTAATTCATTTTGACACTAGATGTGCAAACTCATCAAGAGCTACTTAACAACATGCAAATTAAATGTCAACAGACGTCAATTAAAAATATTCTATTAAAACATGAGATTGAAAAGCAAGTGTAATGATTTAATTAATGACTGTTAATTATTTTTTATTTGATAAATATGAATAGTGCTTAGTTCTGGGGTTCCAATGAAGACTATCCTTGGGGGATTTACAAGACACAGTGGAGTTGTTGGAGTCAGGATATTTAGGTTGCAATAATTTTATGTCTATTCCTGTTTCTCATGGTTTCAATGTTTCGGCTTCCTCATAACATAATTCTTACTTTATATACACACTGTACCCTTCTGCCCCAATATATCCCAAGTCTGATCCTGCCTCATGGCAGTTCTTTACAAATCATTTAAAATAGTTGCTCCTGCAAACTATCTTATTCCCTGTATGATGGCTATTTCAAATCCAAAGAGAAAACAACTGCTTTGGTATGGCCATGTTTTCAGAACAAGATACATCATGGGTTTTTTGAATTCTATACTTAAACTGCTACGTAAGTGTCCTCTCTGGTCCCAGAGCTCTGGACGGGTCAGACACCATGATTGGCATGATTAATAAAAACATGCTATTTAAGGAACAGGTGAAATATCCAAGTATTATTGTCTGGCTTAGGGGTTGACAAACTTTTTGAAAAAGACCAGATAGTAAATCCTTCAGGCTTTATGGGAAAAAGGCAATATTCAGTATTACATACAAGACACCTCATATAACTTATATAATTTATATAACAATTTATATATCCTAGTGTACTTATATAGCAACCAGTTAAAAATGTAAAAACCATTCTTGCCTGGAAGATTACAGAGCCTAATAACAGACAGAAAAAGAACTAAATTTTTCCAGACACTGTCATTTGCCAAAGTGTTGTCTATCTTAAGATGTGGTATTAAAAAATACATATTGTAGTTCTCAATATATAAATTGGGAGTCATTCTTAGAGAGGTGATAGGAAGCCTTATAGATATCTCCTCTTCACAGGCTCTATACTCATTATCTGCACTTGAGTCACATCTCCCACCAAATGGAATTTGAGTGCAAGTCGTTCATTTGAGAGATGATTGCAATAAACACTGGTAGGAAAGTATGGAAGTAATTAAAGAAGAAAGGTACCTATTAATGGATCTGTTATTATGTCAGTTTTGATATAGGGACCTAGAATTTTGTCCAACTAGGGACTCTGGGAATCATTATAGAACTCACACCTCAGAGTCCCCTCACTCTGGGTGAAGTAACTCCTATTTATTCAGCAACTCCTGTAAGTCATTGGTTGGGGGACTCCCAATATCATTTCCTAACACTTGTAGACTACTTAATAGTTAAGCAAAAGAGGCTTCACCGTCAGAAAAAAGGCTTCCAGGACAGGCAGTTAAAAATTAAGGCATGCCAGGGTGGTGCCTGTGGCTCAAGGAGTAGGGCGCCAGCCCCATATACCAGGGGTGGCAGGTTCACACCCAACCCTGGCAAAAAACTGCAAAAAAAAAAAAAATTAAGGCATGCCAAAATCAAGGGCTTCAGCTACATAGATATATTATCCATGCAGGAGCAATATAGAAAGAAGAGAATGAACTGATCTGGTCTTTAATCAAACATCTCATTTTCTACCTATTCACCCTATCCCATATCTGGTCTAGATGCCAAAAAGCCTTGCCTGGGACTTGCATAGAATATCATCATTATAAATATCATCCTTCTCAGCAGGAGGCTAAGTCACTTACTTGATGAGTGATTTTTTTTGTAGTTGTTCCAAGTTTGTATTAGTCAGGTTTCCCCAGAGAAGCAGAACTGATAGATGATAGATGGGGAATGAATGGATAAATGGATGGATGAGTGGATAAAAAGAGAGGATTATGGGAATTAAAACACATGATTATGGAGGCTGAGAAGTCCTACTATGTGCCTTCTGTAAGTTGAAAAACCACAGAAGTTGGTGGTATAATTTAGTCTGCATCTGAAAGCCTGAGGACCAAGGGAACCAGTGATATAAATCTCAATCCTAAATCAAAGGCCCAAGGAACTAGGAGCTGCTGGTAAAAGTCTGTGAGTCTGAAGGCACAAAAACTGGATTTCTGATGTTCAGGGGCAGAAAGATATGAATGTCCCAGCTCCGGAGGACAGAGCTAATACATCTTTCCTCCCCTTTTTGTTTCATCCAAGCCCTCACAGATTGGATGATGCCTAATCAAACATTGGTGAGAACAGATCTTCCCTACTCTGTCTGCTGATTCAAGTGCCAATTTCTTCTCAAAACGGATTGAACAGATTAAAGATTTGAAATAAAGCTTTCTCAGTTTTCTGGGTATTCCTTAACCCAGTCAAATTGAGATATAAATTAATGATCACAAAGTTTTTGTTTCCTTGTTATGCCTTTCAGTTTGGATAATAGCACCTGAGAAATTACATTGCGTTTTTTGAGACTGTGCTGTGACATTAAAAGCCATATGTACAGACATGGTACATTGTTGTCACTCAGGTAATGCCTTCTGCATTTGTCTTCCACATCCACTTATCCTAGAGCACTTCTATTATTCTCTTTCCTGTGTATAATTAGGAATTCTTTTGTAAACCAGAAACTAGAAATCTTCCACTGATGGGAATATAGCAGCCACTCAGCATCTGTCCTGTCTGCTCTCACTAATCTTATCCCACCCAATGGGAATACAGCATCTCAGACATAAAACCAACCACTCCATGGATGACTTTGGAAAATTCTAAACTGAAGCTTTTTTGAGAGAAGAGACATTACCTCAGAACTTCCACATGTAGCTATTATGCAGTTTCTGTTTATGTGAATGGATATTTTCACCAGATATTGGAAAAATGCTGAAGTTAGATTCCAGTGCTAAAGGCAACTCATTTAGCCACTGGCTCCTGGTAGTATAGAAATATAGCTGAAATAGTCAAATGCTCCAGAAGGAATTGTGGCCAAAATAAATGATAATTATATTTTAAAAAGATAAAGAAATAACCAATTCTGCCATTTTACTTCTTGACAATGTCTTTGAAAAATAACATCTCAAATGAACATCTTAAATTTCAAAAAATTACTGAGAGATTACAGAAGCTTTAACTCTTCTTTGGTTCAATGGATGGATGCATGGGTGAATATTCAGGGTTTGTTTTTTTTAAATCCCCTATGGATCAATCATAAATAGTAATGAGGAGGGCTTCAGAAAGCTTCTTGAGGACTAAACACTTGGAGAAAACAATGAAGACTAAGTAACTACAGGTAAAGGGTGAGGAGAGGCTATGTTCCAATTGAAAGAAAAGTATAGAGAAAGGCAGAGAGAACTAAAGGAATTGATGCTTCATTTCCCATAGTAATAAAAGCAACTGTCCCTTCACAGTGCAACCGGAAGGAGCAAAAGTATTTTCCAAATAAAAATAAGAAAACCTTACAAGTCCTTAAAATTAGTTTCTAATAGATAGTTTCATTATTTTTTATTACTTAATTTATTATTCCATTTTGTTTCAAAAAATATATATTAGGTAAAAATGAGTATGTATTTGACTTTAAATTAGCATAATTTTTTATAATGCGAATCAATTTTTAGTTTCCATATGTTCCTACTATTTTTGTCCATATTCTTATCCATACAAATTCACATTAATGTAATTATTATCATAGCATAGATACTACTTAACAATCCTTTTCAACATTATTTTGTAAATAAGTTTTACCATTATCTTATAATTATTATATATAATTATTAATATTCATTGCATGGATAAGCCATTATTTAGTTGAATCATTCAAATGTTTCAATGTTTTGCTAAACGATTGCTGCAAAGAATATCTTTATTAATATCACCTTTTTGCTTCAATTTTTTCCATTAGGTTTACTTCCTATGAATAATATTACTAGAGCAAAGTATATAACCTTTGTTGGGATTTTTTACATATAATGCAACTTGCAATCACAAAATAATCACTAGTACAGACCAACCCATACTCCATTAGTATCTTAATTTTACCAAGCCCTGCCTGCAATGGCTAGTACTATATTCTTATTTTTTTAATTGTTGAATACTTTATGAAGTATATAAATAATCTGAAGAATTTCAACTTTAATCCACCATTTCCACCTATTCCACCATTGTTAATTGAACTCACCTTGGGACTAGGGAGGTAACTCATTGAACAAGTACTTCTCAAGCACTGGCTTCTTTCTCACTCCGTACAGCAAAAGCAACAGGAAAGAGAAGCCCAGAGGAGAGGTAATGAGGATTCTGAACACATAAGGTCTTCATGTCCTGGCTAGGATTTGGGCTTTAATTGTAAATGCACTAAGAAGCCACTGGAAGAGAAATAAACAATTTCATTTATCCCTGTCCTTCAAGAGCCTTTTAAAAATCTGAATGAGGAAGTTACAATCAGGGGCTTCTCCTCCGTCCTCCAAACCTATCCGTAACCCCATCCCCACCATTGTCCAGAAACCAGAACACCAGGAGCACTTTTCTGAAGTGCTGCTCTTCATCTTTCAGTGAGAAAAGGAGAGGAGGTTTCTAAGGGGCCCCCTACCAGGAGCTGGTTTCAGGGCTGTGATCTCATTTTATCCCAAAAGAAGTCCAGGTCCCATTTTTACAGGTGAGGAAACTGAGATTCGGTGTGCTCGCTTTAAGACCTTCTGTCTATCTTCCTTATAAGGAGAGGAAACATTAGAAACCAGAGCCTTTTCAAGGAGCTTTGACAAAATTCCAACCGTTTTACCCTGTCTTTCATATTTAAATTCCCAATGTACCTTCACTGCTTTCATCCTGTGGACTGAGGTATCCTATGCTTCACAAAATTGGCCCACCAGTTAGTCAGTCTACAGTTTAGACTAGTCTCCACTTATTTCCTTTGCCCAATTCATGTGCATCTGAACTTCCAAAGGAGGAGGGCTGGATCCCCAAACAGTAATCTGCTAAATAAGGAATATGCTATTGGAAATCCAAACCTATAATGTGTTCTATGATTCTGAATGAGTCTACTCTCTCCCCAAGTCTCAATTCCTCAAATGTGCAGTGGGGGCGATGGGAAGATAAACCAGGGGTGTCAGGGGATCAATTCTGCTTTAACAATCTACAACAAAACTTTCCCAGTGGATTGCACAACCAGGAAGAGCTGAGGCTGAGAGCAATTCTTCCCCAGAAATGTGATTCTACAGTCTCGAATTCCTGGAACAACTGAAGAGTGTGGTAATAGAATCCATGGAGAGAGACTTTATGTGGCTAATATTCCAAAGCTTTCTAAGTGCAGTAATAAACAGAGCACATCTTGGTGACACAGAAATTATGAGGCAGAGATCATAATAATAATTCATGTCTGCTTTTATTCACCATTTACAAGGGACCATTCCACTCCTGAGACACGAGAGCATCAGAAAAAGAAGCAATGCCATTATTTACCACCACATATGTTTTGCTTTATGCTAGTCCATCCATCTGTCTTCCCTTCTTTATTTCCTTTTTTCTTTCTTTCTCATTTTCCTTTTTCTTTATTTCTCCTTTTTCTTCCTTTCATTCTCCTACTTCCTTCCTTTCTTCCATTTCCTTTCTTCCTTCTCTCTTTTTTCTTTATTCCTTTCTTTCTTTCTTTCTCTTTCTTCTTCCCTTCCTTCTGTTCTTTCTTTCCTGCCACCCATGAAAGTGAAATCCAATTATCTACAGAAGCTGTCTTGTGTCCAGGTGTAAGTGGTGATTAATTCACCACCTATGAAGCTAGGCAGCATGGTTTCCATGCTAAAAAGGAAAGCTCCTTTATATTAGGCATCTTTGGTTTATAATAATATGCACTTGATAATTGGGAAGGAATTCTGAATACACATTTGCAACATAATTTAAGGAAACTGGGTGATCATGCAAGCTATAATACTTCATTATCCTCCCATCTCACCATTCCCTGTACCCTGAAACAATTCCTGGGAAATTTTCTATCTAACTTCTACTGAATTCACCAACAGTTATGAGACTTTTCTGCTTTACTACTTTTACAACTCATCTCATGCTATTTTCTGCAACCACTCCAACTATCACAGTGAAATATACTGCCTTAGTCTTGTTGGAGCAAGGTAGAAAGAATTTATTCTTTGCACAACTGTTCTTCAAGGATGTGTAATAAGACTGACACATTTTCCAAATCTTCTTTTCTCCATGTTAAGCATGCACATTTTTTTCCTATTTCTATGTGGTCACAAATGTCAGATCCTGCCTCATCTTCCTTCTGTTTCTCAAAGTGGTGCCACCTGACCAATGCACAATTTATAAATAAGACACCCTAAACTTAAAACTACACCTCCCATGGGTTTATCACAGAGAAAATGATTGGAATTATCATCTCTCTCTATCATCAAATTTCACCTCTATTAATTCTGCCTAAGTAATTTTTTTCAGAAACTGTGCCACACATTTCGTTTATGTTTAGTTCTCTAGTCAATATGTGAATTTTGTTCTCCGTACTGAGAATATAAGTATTCGTGGTTACTCAACTTTGGGGACTGGACAGAATTCTTTACAAATTTATGAAGTCATTCTAGATTATATTTTGAAGCCTCACTTCCTGTCTCCTGCTGCTGCACCTTCTGGAGTCCTCTACCCCAACATGCATGCTAGGTTTCTACTCAAAAGTAGCTCTACTTGATTGAGATGGTTCAGAGATGGGCTCCGTGGAGGCAGCCTGGCCAGGGTGATATCCCATTTCTCACGTTTGCCAGCCAGCTGTGCGGCTTTCACAAACTCACTTAATGTCTTTTTGTGTCATATATAAACTAATAATAGTATGTCCCTCAGTGTTGAGTACCTCTTATGTTGTCATGAGAATATAATGATTTAATATACTCTAGGACAGTGCCTGGCACACATTGAGTGCTAGCTGACATTGTAACCCTAGCACAACACTAGAGGAAATTAGGTCTCAGGGTCTGAACACCAGGAATACAGTGATTACCCAGGTCCAGTTATATATGTCACCTTAGATTTGTCGCATCCTCTTTAAGACCTTCAATTTCTATTATCTATAAAATGGGGAAATAAGGAATAAAGTACTTGCCATCTCTCTCACTTTTCAAACTGATTCTTGCAGTTTGATTTATGCCAGTTTTGATCCTATGGCTCCTGCCCTAACTGGAGCAAGCATCCCCAGCTTGGATGGTAGGTGGTGAAAGCAGACAACATGACTCTTCTCACAGATAATGCTGCTATCATCCAAACAAATGAAAACATAAAGACAAAATGTTTGATAATTATGGGATGCAAATTTAGAAAGACTTCTGAGGACAGCAGCACCTTCTCAGAGCCCCCTGTGTTACCCACATAGGAAGCCTTCCCATTCCATGTATTGCCATGATTGATAACTTGATGGAAGCATTATTAAGAAAAAGCCTGAGCATCCAGGGAGGAAAGATCACAGCATTTTCAGGGCTGGACTAGAGAAAGGAATCAATTTTTCATGGAAATACTTGGTTTTGCACGGGTCTTTGAAAATCTACATAGTAAAAGCAGTGGAAAAGGCAATGTACCCTGGCAGGATGCCAAAGGTCTGGGGCTACCTCAACTATAAAACCAACATGGCCCTGAATTGTGGCCATGTGTCTGAACCAACCAGAGATGCAGACTCTTCATCAGTCCAGTGGGATGCTAACGTTCCCACTTGCCTTACTAATGAAGAGCAAGATCATGATTCTGAAAGTACTTTGAAAGCAGTTAATTCATTTCAATTGTGATGCCATTAGTAATCTTAAAGCTCCTGACTCTGCATGGCCACAGTCCACATCCTATAACCTCCTTCACAGTCCAGTTCCTAATGCTATGTGGTTTGTAGTTCAGCCACTCTAAAAGAAGAAAGTGCAAAATCACCTTCTTCCCCTATTCAGTGCTCTGAAGTCACTTCCTTAACATCTGCAGATGTTTGTGCAGATGTTCAGTATCACTAACTGTGTGGCAGGTAATACCTGTTATGATATGACCATTTATCTCCTCAGCCTCATCTGTAATATGTCCTGCTTTAAACTCTAAGATCCAGGAGACTGATCATTCTCCTGGATCTTAGAGTTTTCTGCCTGGTTGCCTCCCACTATTTCTTCAAGTCTTGGCTTTTTTCTTTTTAATGTCTTCTCTACCCCCATCAAATTGGGTATATCCTCTAGGCCACATGTTACCAAATTGCCCATGTATGGCATGGTTTTTAGCATGGTCTGTTGAAATTATTTGCTTAATTTGTTGTTCTCCACCCTGGATTATGAGAAGCTTTGTGAGAACAGATGCTAGCTATGTCACTTTAACTTTTAGTATCTTCTGTGCTTAGCAGAATAACTCCCAAATATCGACATTCTGTGAATATGAATAACTTACATATTAGAGATAGATGACATCTTTTATTGGCATTCAAGAAAGCTCTTCTCCTTTCTTCCCAAACACATCTCTCTTTCCTTCTTCTTCTTTATACATTTGCATGGTTCTTTTCCTCATTTCTAGAGCCTGTGATTTCCTCTCCTCTTAGAATAGTTAATTCAACTATACCTTCCTCTAGGAAGGTTCTTTGACCTGGTTCTCAAGCCTCTCATCCATCCTGAAATGCATTTATATGCCTAATGCTGCATTTTCTACAGCAGTTTATTTACTTGCTTACATGTCCTTCTTCTTAACTACACTCCAAAACTTCTGGGCAGGAATCGGTTCCATTCATCTTTGTTTTCCTTCACCCAAAAGTATCTGATAAATGGTAGCAAATTAATGGATATTGAGTAAATTTTAATAAACCCTTTCTTATTCCAGATAAAAGAACCAAGTAGCTACACAGAAGTGACCTTCCTAATCCCGGAGAAGACCAAAGAGTAACTTGACCCTTATTGATTCCTTCATTCAACAAAAATGTATTGAATTTATTCATTCTAGGTGATAGAGTCCCAGTGGAAAACAAAAGTCATTCTGTAATAACTTTTAAGTAAATATCTTATATTTACGTCTAATGATATTTTTATAGCAAGTAAAAAAAAAGCTTAACTATCTCTATTGTTTTACATGACTTCATGGAAATAAACATTATTTAATCTTTCCAAAGAGTAATGTAAATTTCACAAAGCATAAGTGTTCCATAGTAAAACCTTTTTAGCTGAAATTAATGACAACCATGACATCAATAGGTTACATTTTACTGTCATTGTCTTGATGGCACACTGACTGCCATTTGACAATATATTGTGTTTATTGGAATAAACTCTGTGGTCATCAAGAAAGTGCCCATTGGAAATTACTTAAAAGACCAAAATGAGAACATGGGAACCCTCCAGAGTGTGGGTCTTTCTGCTTTTACTCATGGGAAAAGAGCAATGATGACATTGCTCCCACACTCCTTAGCTCAGGCCGCTGATGAAGGCACATCACACCTGCTTTCTACTTTAATATCTAGTGATTACTTACCCCTAAGACCACAAGTGAATTAGAAAATATAGGATGGGGGGAGGAGCCAAGATGGCAGTCTGTAGCCAGCTTTCTGCAGATGCTCCTGTCCAGAAGCAGAGTTAAAGGACAGAAATTTAGCAAGAAAACCGACGGTTTGGAGTTGAGCCAAGAGACAAGGTCGAGGAACGCACATCAACCCTGCTGGAGTGACCTGCGACCCCAAGGATACAAATAAAAGGTACAGAGCACATCACCAAGTGGACAAGAGTCCCCTCCCACAAAGTTCACAGTATACGCCATACCTCCATACAAACAAGCAAGCACAGTTCAGATGTACTCCCACTCTACCCCACGGGAGAGACCCTCTAAAAACCGAACCTCCTTCCCCTGTGCGGAGGCACTCTCCTGCCAGGCATAAAGCTGTATAAAACTGTATATATTCTCTACCTGCAAGTTGGAACTCCTGGCACTCCCCTCCACTCTCACCTTGAGGTTTGGAGGTCTTTCCCCCACGGAGTCCAGATTCTTGAACACTTTCTCGAGGGATGTGGACAGGGCGTGGGTTGACGCTGGTCTGTGCTGCTCTCCTGGCTTGGGAACGGTGAGAGAGTGATCTGAAAGGCGGCTGGCTGGCTGGCTGAAAAGCAGACCAGGGCTTTGCTGAATTTCAGCCACACCTGGCCCTCAGGGGATGACAACAGAGACAAAGGGCTGAAACTCGCAGACTAAGTCAGGACTATTAGCAGCCCCACGTCTCCTCCATAGGGCAGAAATTCTGTGAACTTGTTCTGTTCTATCAGCTTTTTCATCTACTTTACATCAATCAGGGACAGGGCTGGAACTGAGTGAATCGCCCCAGCCCCCTTCAAGTACCCAGGTTTTTAGGCCTCACCTCCCCCCCTGCCAACTCCGACACAACCGGTGGACTGACTGAGGAGCCACAGAGCCCCGTGTGACCTAGGCAGGCACAAACCTCTAGAGCATCTGCTCATTGGAGGGAACAGGACCACAGCCCTGCAGGGTTACCAGACACTGGGTGTGACAGAGAGGCAAGGCGGGGAAAGAGGCATCAACCTTCCCAGGCTAATTTACTGCCTTGGGGGGGCCCTCCTGAGCCCACAGAACACTGGAGTGAGTTATACTAAAGCTGCCAGCAGGCTTCAGTGGTCTAGTCGCCAGAGACTTTTCAACTCTTTGATTTGAGGCTGATACTGGCTGGGACAATTGATTGGGTACCTCTTTAACTGGGCCAATCACCCAAGGACTTTCCAACGTTGTACACTATGTGGGTGGTAGTGGGAAGGTTTGATTTTCCTTTCCACATGTTGTGGAATTGTTGTGGGAGAATACTCGCAGAGGGGCTGCTTTGCTTAACCTGCCCTCAGGGGATGAAAGCTGAGACAAAGGGCTGGAACTCAAAGACAGAGTAAAACACATTTGCAGCCCCAGTCTGATCAGGAAAAATAGCCTTGACAGAAATAAATTCTGCAAACTTGTTCTGTTCCAGCAGCAACATCAATCAGGGACAGGGCTGGAACTGAGTGAAATGCCCCAGCCCCTGTTAAGTACCCAGGTTGTCAGGCCCCACCTCCCCCTGACAAACAGTGACAGGGAGTAGCGGACT
>CAUYON010189833.1:0-45096 GCA_963573935.1 Arctocebus calabarensis
CCCAGAAATTTGACAATGTGAAGGAAATGGATCAATATTTGGAATCACACCCTCTCCCTAGACTTAGCCCAGATTAAATAGATCTCCTGAACAGACCAGTTTCAAGCACTGAGATCAAAGAAACAATAAAAAAAAACTCCCACGTTTTTTCTAAGTTCACGCAAGTGCTAAAAGCCGCCCCAAGAAGCAAACCAAAGTTGTTCCCACCACGAAGTCCATTTTCCCCAACACCTTTCGCTACCTCTTAAGTGATGCTAATCCACAACATAAAAGATAAGGTTGATAATAGCTTCTTATTCCTTGCTTCTCTTTACTCTTAATGAATCAACTATGGGCACTGGAACTATTCTACGCAAGTTCACTTTCTAAACTTACACTGATCTCTCCAATCTCCAAATTCTTCCTTTGAGCGCCTTATTTTGGCACTCAATCATGCCCTATCTTAAAAAGTTATGCTAAATACATTCACGTCCTATATCTCAAAACAACACAAACACCACCACCCCCATCACAACAAGAAAAAGCTGTAGGATTCCAAAAGGTAGAAATGTTTTTTACACTTCTGTATACTTCAACACCAGCACCAATTGCGGATTTGATGGGCTATTTATTTCTGCATTCCCCAGAGCTTAACGGGACGTTACTGCGACAGGTGATGAATACACGTTCTGTTCAAGTACGTAGAAAGTGTGGCTGTAAAACAGAACTGTTCATTCATTTTTTAATTATAGCTCCTTACAAATACCTGCTCGATTTCATGAATTATCTTATAAAGTGACAGGAAAAAAAAGCCTAAAAGGAGCAAAGTGGTGTTAGTCTCTAACAGAATCGGATTTGGTGCACTGGTATTTAACTAAGAAATGTCAGTGTCCTATAACATCACAAAGTATTCCACGTTTCCTACGTGCAATGTTTTGTGGCTTTAACGCATCTCTTTAAAACAGAAAACGTACTTGATAGAAAGTATCTCTTTTTTGGACTGAGGTAATCAAGTCAGGATTCAACACAGGAACAAACTGGCACGAATGACACTTCCGACAGCCACCTGAAGAAACACTAACCACCCACCGCCCAGCTGGCCCCGCCAGGTGCCATTCTAAAGGAACAGATGCTTTTTCCATCCCCCGTGGGGTGGTGCAGAAACAAGGCACCGACGCTCAAGACTCGGGCACCCGATTCCGCGACCCCCACCGCGCGACGCGCCCCCCGGGAGACCGGCGGCACCGGGGGCACAAGTCCACCCCCAGACAGGGACCGGGAAAGGCTCCGCGGAGCCCGGGGCGCCCCATTGGCGTCCGCCTGCGCTGACCGTCGCGCCCCCTCCCTCGGCTGCGAGCCGCACCTGCAAATCCCGCGCGCTCGGGGGCCGCGGCACTGAAGACCTGCGGTCCGGCTCGCCCGACTCGCCCCCGCCGCCGCCGCCCTCCGCCATCTTCCGCCGACCAGCGGCACCTGCGGCAGACGCCTTGCCGCAACTTCCGGGTCGGTTGCCTGGAAACGGTGGGGGCGGGGCTCCGTGAGGCGCCTGCGCGCCTGGGCTCCCGGAACCTTCCCCTCGTTTCCGGCGCCTTCCCACCTTTCCGGTTTCTTGTATTTCCTTGAAGGAAGTAGCCCAGAGAGTTTTCCTCCCTGGAAATCTCTGTGTAAGTTTCATTTTCCTTCTTCGCCACCTTTGAAGGCGCTATAGGGCGCTCTAAGAGGGCAGCATGGACTTGGAGGTTCATCTAACATAGTCAACGTCCTCTGAATGTTTTATGGGATGAAAATGGCCACTTCCCCTTCTAGTCTTGGTTAGATTCTCTCATTTTCCTGTCAAGGACTGGATGGTGGGTACCTCGCCCCCACATCATGAGTTGGTACTGACGGTGAAGGACACCTTCAACGCTGTGTGCAAGCAGAACCGGAGACTGTTAAGCGCTCTGTCTTCACTGCAGTTAATTCAAACTCCTGTCTTATCCCAGGCACTTTTATGCCCCAGAAATGCAAAGGTCAAGAGAAATAGGCCTGGTCATTATGAAACTCGCAATCTAGCAGGGAAAAGAGAGCCGCCAATGGATAATATAATGCACAGTTTTGCAGTAGAGCTTCACAGAAATGTGAGAGGAATGTGGGGCGAGAGGGAATATTATGTTGGTGCCTGCTTGTGCATCATGCTAGGTGCTGGACTTTAGAGCTTCCCAACCCAAGGTTTGGCATAATGATTATTTTGGACTAATGGTAGCAGGTGCCGGAAGACCCCTTCCACCTATTTTTTTCCCGTTAATGGAAGAAACCTCCAAATGCTGTAAAATAAATTGAGGAGATTTATTCTGAGCTAAATATATGAAACCCCAGCCCAGAACACATGGTCTGAAGAGGTCATGGGGAAATACACCCTAGGCAGCCACTTTACAATTTGGTTTCATATATTTTTGGAGACAAGAATTATAGATAAAATCATAATACATGGAAGATAGACGTTGGTTCATGTTGAAAAGGTAAGACATCTTGAAATGGAATGAGTGGGTTTTAGGGATTTTTTAAAGTTGGTTAATTTGGTTGAAAGAATTGAGCTTTGTCTAAAGACCTGGAGTCTGTAGAAAACCATGCTTGAGTTAAGACGAGGTGGGGGCTGGGGGGATCTGCTAGAATGAGTTAAGAGAACGGATCTTCTATCTGTCATGTGATGCTATACAAAAGGCTGGTTGGACAGCCAGCCACATTATACTCAGTTAATAAAAAGCTGTCTAATGAGATTTTTTTTTTTGTAATCATGACTCACTAGGCAAATTTTTAGGAATTTGGGCAAGAGGAAAAAAAAAAGGTCAGGAGTTCAGTCCTTATTCCTAAAAGCAGGAAATGAAACGTATTCCTAAAAGCAGGAAATGAACCTTCCCCGTGAAAGATGCCCTCACTATGCCAGGAGGAAAGATACTTTTATCACAAGAAATGGTGACATAAAATGGAGAAATCTTTACCATCATTGCTGAACTTATCCATATTTTCGTAGTTGTTTTTCCATGAATTCCTCTTTGTTCAACTACTATGTAAGCACTCAGGCCTAGCTACCTCTTTGGATTTTCATTTTCCCATGAGGATGCCCATCTATGTGTAACATTTTATTAAATAAAATTTGCTTTTTCTCTGTTCATCTGTTTTATGTCACTTTAGTTCTTGGGCCTGGTTGGAGACAGAGTATAGGAGAAAATTTTCTTTCTTTCTTTTTTTTTTTTTGAGACAGAGCCTAAGCTGTCACCCTAGATAGAGTGCTGTGGCATCACAGCTCACAGCAACCTCCAATTCCTGGGCTCAAGTGCGTGTTCTGCCTCTGCCTCCCAAGTAGCTGGGACTATAGGCGCCCACCACAATGCCCGGCCATTTTTTGGTTGCAGTCGTCATTGTTTGGCGGGCCTGGGCTGGATTCGAACCTGCCAGTTCAGGTGTACGTGGCTGGCGCCTTGGCTCGTTGAGCCACAGGTGCCGAGCCGGGAGAAGGTTTTCATTATTTACAATTCATTCCATGTGTAATTCCATATATCTCACTGTCAGGTAAGTGTTGTTATGTAAGTACGTGAGTCACTATGAAAGTTTTGAGTTACTGTATTCTGGTCCACTATTTCACTTCTAGGAAACACAGTCTACAGTGTCCTTTCTGATTCACCTCGCTCATTTCATCAGTGTTGCTGGGATGCTTTCACTTGTTTCCATATGTGCAGATTTTATGGTTTTCAATTTGTGTGTACCTCAAAACTTTCATAATGACCCATATATTACCATGTTATTCCCCAAGGAAACCAGATGATAAAGACTAAATACACCTTGAAGTAAATGGCAGTACCAAATGGTATAGTACTGTACCAATACAGTACTAAATCTTGCATTTCTTGTCCTATTACTCTTAATAAAATATTCTACCCTCAAAATCCCTGTCTTTTCTTTACCAAGAAAGCCCCAAAGAGCAAAGAACATTTGAGCTGAGTCTGGAAGAAGTACTTCCCGTTGAAGTACTGGACAAGAAAAGACCACAGGTAAAGGCAAAAATAAACACGTAGGCACAGAAATACCAGGTTCTCATCAGCATAGTACTGCATGGTTGCAACTTAGAAGTGACAAAGGAGGGTAATGGGGTGGTGGGGAGGAAAGAGATCTAAAGTGGAGATATAGATTTAAGACAGATTCTGAAGGATCTTACCTTAGATTAGTGGTTGGACATTACCCTCTGGGCCAGCGATTCTCAAACATTGCTGCATATTAGAATTGCTTCTTCCCTCCCCTCTCTAGGAACTTGGATTTAATTGGTATGGGGTAGAAATCAGGCATCATATATTTTGAGATGCTCCCAAGAGGACTTTGTTACTGGTCACAACAGTGTACCTTTACTGGACTTGCCTCCTGCTCATAACAAACAAAAATGCAATAAAACTACTGTTTTTAGTCATTGAGCAACAGTCCAGTTCTGTGATATCTGAAAGAAGGAAAATGAGCGAGGTGGGCTCTGTTTGCCCTGATTATAAGGAGTTCTTGTACGTTACTGATAGTGGGTAATATGGTACAGACATTATGGAAAACAGTGTGTCAGTTTCCTTTAATGTTAAATATTCCATTACTTAAGACCGACCCACCCCCACCCCCAAAATTCTACTCCTAAGTATTGGTCCAAGAGGAATGACAATATATGTTTTGTTTTTGCAGTTTTGGCCAGGGCTGGGTTCAAACCCACCACCCCCATTATATGTTGGCGCCGTCCAAATGACAATATATGTTTACAAAATATTTGTACCTGATATTCATAGCAGTTTTATTTGTAATAGCCTCCAAATTGGAAACCTAAATATCCATCAACAAATGAATAGGTAAAGTTTTAATAATGGCAATGGCATACTGCTCAATACTAAAAAGGAAGAACTTACCTAATTCACATACCATGGATAAATCTCAAAGATACTATCTTGAGTAAAAGAAGGCAAATGTCTGGTTCAATTTATATAAAATTTTTTAGAACAGGCAAAATTAATCCTTAATAACAGAAAGTTGGAGGTTGCTTGGGGTTCTTTGGAGAAGGGTAAGCTTGGGGAATTTGACTGAAATGTGGCAACTTTCTGAAGTGACAGAGATGTTATAGTTTGTGGTGCTAGTTTTATAGGTAATATACATTTGTTAAAAACACACTGAGCTCTATACTTAAATGTGTGTATTTTATTACTTGTAAATTATACATTGATGAGCTTCATTCGACAAAATCCCTACTGAGTTGATTCTGTTGTGCAGGTTTGGTTGAAAACCACAGCTCTAAAGCAACTGGGAGCCATTAAAAGATTTTTGAGTTAGGAGGATCACAGCGGCGTCAGTGTGTAGGATGAATCAAAGTTAGAAAACTAGGTTACTACAACAATGAGAGGTAATTAGGACTCAAGCAGTGGCAGAGAGTATAGAGAGAAGCAGTAGTTGGTAGGAATATTAGGGTCAGACTCAGCAGGTGCTAAAGTCTTCAAAGTGGAATATATGAAAGTAATAGGAATAAAGAATGGCATCTGGGGATCTGGTTGGGTGATTTGGTGAATGGCACTACCTGTAAACTGTTGAGTTGAAAGGGAAAAGCAAATTTCAAAGGAAAGAAGTAAGTTTGTTATGGACATTTTGAAGTCGAAGTTTGTGTGGGACACTCAGGAGATTAGGTGAAAATTTTTGTTTGGAGATAGAGTTGGGTGTTGACTGCATGAAAGTGACAGCAGAGTTGATGAGCCTTCCCAGGTGCAGCATGAAAAGTGAGAAGATGCAAGACCCAGAAATACTCAAAACGTTAACACTGAAGAACTCAGTGGAAAAAGAAGAGCATTCTAAGTAGACTTTAGGAGTAGTCAGAGAGGTGGGATGAAGACAAGAAACAAGAAAAACTAGTGATGAGACACTTTCAAGGGGAAGACCAGAAATGCCATTTACTACAGATAATCAAGTAAATCACGACTAGAAAGTATCTACTGAGTAAGCGAAAAGGAGATTGCTGTCTTCAAAGTCAGAACTAATTTCAAAGTTAGAGAAGAAAATCATGTCCTAGTAATTGCAGAGTGACACCTAGGACAGTGAAGGCTACATTTCAATGTACTTAATGTCACCGGTGTTCAGGATGGGCCTTATGCACGTTCATGAGATCCTCTTGTTAAATTTTCAGGAATTGTGCAAGGCAGTTGTTAAGTACAATAAGTATTACAAATTAAATTGTAATTTGTAAAACCCATGCAGTATTCAGAACTCATCATTTCTTAATGATTATATTTTACTATGGCCCATGGTCCTGATGTGATTTCCATCCATTGTATCTATGGGGTGGAGATACTATGGTAGTGGCTATTCTATAACTCTTCCCAACTCTTCATTCAGTGACAACATGTTGATGGCTTGATATCATTCATAGTGGGAATATTTATACCTCAGACATTGAAAAATATCACAAATAAGAGTTTGACTCATTGTTTTGTTGATCATCTACTCTAAATATAAGAATCTGTTGAAGAAAAGAAAACATTTGCAGTACAGATGAGACTTAAAAGCATGTTAAATTGTGAAACCAAAAAACAACACAAAAAGGAAATCTTCTACTATTTGAAAACTGTTAACTGATTCAGGAAGAAGCTGCTCACATCATTGAGATGTTTTTGCTGGTTCACCTACATCTTACTTGCAACTTGTTAATCTGAACAAAATATTTTGGCTCGTGATGAAAGTAATAGCATCTTTTCTCATTTTTTCCCAAAGAAATATGATCACAAGTACCTCATTCTTCCTCCATTCTCTAACCATTTTGTATTCTCAAAGAGTGGAGAAGGTTTAAAAATTGCGGCATTTATTTATTAAAATTTAAAAGTCATTTTCTGTATTTTGCAACCCCCCTGTGGGAAGTGGAGATGAAAATGTGGGTACGTCCTCAGGATGCCATCAGAGCTCCAGTCTCTGTTGAATTTGGGTTTTCTACTCTACACACTCAAGCTGTTGCATGGTCTCCACTCTTTTACTCATAGTATGAGACTCAGTCTTTACATTTTTTTAACAAGATAAGTTGACTGTATTTAACAAAAAAAAATGATGGCTTAAATATTACAAAATGCAATAGTATTTCTCTTTCACATTGGATTTGAAGCTGGACCATTCTTAGAGGAAAATGTATAGACTTAAATACATATAGAATAAATCAAAATGGCCAAAAAGTCAGTAAGTTAAGTATCTTTCTTAAGAAGTTAGAAAATAGAAAATTAAGCTCAAAGAGCATAAAAGGAAAAACCTGGAATTAATAAAAAGACAAAGCAAACATACAATACAGAAGATAAGCAAAGTCAAAAGTTGGTTCTTTAGAAAAAAATAAGATTGATAAAACCCTGGCAAAGGAGAAAAAGGAAGAACACAAAATTAGCCAAAATCAAGAATAAAAAGTGCCATTAAAAAAAATGGAGATTTTGCAGCATTTGTATGAACCTGGATGGAGATTGAACACATTATTCTTAGTGAAGCATCACAGGAATGGAGAAGCATGAATCCTATGTATTCAACCTTGATAATGAGGACAATTAATGACAATAACACGGTGCGGGTGGGGGAAGGGGAGAGCAGACAGGGAAGGAGGGGGGGTGGGGGAAAGGAAAAGAAAAAAAAAGAAAAGAAAATAGCAACTAATTCTCACTTAAGTTAGATTTAATTTTGACCAAAGTACATTATTTGAACAATAATTTTTAATTCAACTGGTTAATATGTTGTTTAGGATATTGCATTCTCATTTATAAGTGAAATATGTTTGTAACTTACCTTTATAATAATATATTTTTTCCAATTTTAATATCAGGTATATCCAGATGAAGTAGAATGAATTTGAAGTATTTCTTCTTTTTCTATTGTCTATAAGATTTGGCATGATCTGTTTTTTGAAATTATCTTCTATTTCATTTATAAATATTAGTTGTCTGTTTTTTGAGACTTTGGAAAACAAAACAAAACAAAACAAAATGAGTATTCCTGGAAATAATTCTCCTCGCTATTTAGAGGCCTTTTGGGGGGAGGGGTTGTTTCTTCTTTCTATCAAAGTTTCCATAATTCCAGTAGATGGCATTTCACGTGGTTTCTTTGTTTTCTTGCTAGAATTTTACCTTATCATAATCTTAAATTCAATTGTATCTGGGATTCAGGCAGAACTTCACTGTAAATTATGAATTACATATTGTTCTTTTTGATCATCTGTAGTCGATGCTATGATGTGCTTCTTAGATTCTCACAAATCCCCCAACCCTTTTGAGACTGAAGCCCTCCTTTCCTCAGCTACTGGGACTATTGGTAGTTGGCTGCTTTCTGCAGAGGTCTTCTCTGGAAATTGCCCCTGGCTAAAAAGAGTCCTCTCTGGGTCAAAGGAGTAGGGCCGGCCCCACATACCCCTTCTATTTTAGTAATTTTAAGATTTTCTACATACTACTTGTAGTTTTTAAAAAGCAAAGCATATATAATAAATGTGTTTTAATAAATTTGGTTTGACTTAAAAGCATCTACTATAAATCCACAAACTATTTCTGTTCATTTGAGCTTAAGCAATGAAAATAATTTAGGAAACTGGTTGAAGGGTGTGTTTTTGTTTGTAGAGACAGAGTCTCACTTTTTATTGCCCTCCGTAGAGTGCCATGGCGTTACACAGCTCACAGCAACCTCCTGGGCTTAGGTGATTCTCTTGCCTCAGCCTCCCAAGGAGCTGGGACTGCAGGTGCCCACCACCATGTTCAGCTATTTTTGTTGTTGTTGTTGTTGTTGCAGTTTGGCGGGGGCTGGATTTGAACCTACCACCCTGGGTATATGGGGCCAGCACCCTACCCACTGAGCCACAAGCCCAGCCCTGAAGGGTGTGTTTACAAAAGTTACTCATCACTCATAAACAATGGAAACCATCTCAATGTTCCTGTGGCTTCTCTCAGTAGGAGACTGGATAGAATGCTGTGTCACGTATCTCTACTCCCAACCTTAAGAAATGTTGATAATGAAGTTAAAATTATAAATGGAAAAGAATAATATGATTTTCTAAGCAATTTATGGGGATAAAGGAATTTCAATGTATTAAATTCTCATATAAGGAAATAAATTGTGCAGGAATGCATAGGCTTCATTATCAACCAACCAAAGCTCCATGAATCAGGGGGAGATAATGCAGACAGGCCTAATTGTAAAAATGATACAGGATTTGAAATTTAAAGAGAAAATGCACAGAGCCAAAGGTAGAAAACATCTTCATGGGTAGTAATTCAGGAGTAAACCTGGCCCAATTCAACTGAATCCCAAATTCACATGTCCCCTTTATCTCACTGTTACTGATCCTGTTCACAGCCTCATACCCTTAACCCAGAAGATGCCTCAAAATGTCTCAGGCATTTTCGAACTTCCAGGCCCATAGTCTCCTGATCTGCTAACATACCAAGTGCTATTGCTAAAATAAAGTGAAATAATATCATCCTCACATCAGAAATTTTTATTTTTCATAATAATTTCTAGAAATAAAGGCCAAACTCCTTAGCATTGCCCTTATGATCCTTCTCAATTATTTGGTTATTTTTTTGATTTGGTTATTTTTTTCCACTGCACAGAAGCTCCACTCAAGCCAGACTGTCTCACCATTCCCCAACTGTGTTCCACTAGTTCTCCACTTTGAACATGTGCTTCCATCTCCGCTGCCTGGAGGGCCCTTGAATTTTCTTCATTGGTTGAAATCTTCCAGTTCTTTAGTGGTTAGTTCAGATGTCACCCTCTCATACACCCAGTCCTTCCCAATCAGGGCAGATTTCTCTCTGTTTCCATAGTTCGTTCTTTATAGTATCAAATTTAACTTAGATTTTTACAAGCTTTATGTAATAGTTTAAAACATGAGAGCTAAGGCTAGATTATTCATCTTTGTGTACTCCAGAGCATGAAGAACACATTTCTTTAGGTGGATGATGGATAAAGATTATTGCAGCTAAAATTTAGATGTTTTCATGCTTACTAAAATTTCACATAGTAAATATCTATTCAGATAATAAAGCCAACCCTTTTGATCCAAGTATGAATCCTCTGCAGGTTCTCTCTGCCCAGGAGATTCTGAGGGTTGTAATTTTTATCTAAGCAGGAGGAGCCCATTCCTGCTTATGTATCAGAAAAGTGTTTTCTCTAAATGACACAGTAACTTCATATAAAAGCAAATATTCTCACCTTCTTTTCCTTGCACCTCTCTACTAAATACTCAAAGTTATCAGAAAAGTGCATTGCATACCTAAGCTGTAGGTTTATGTCTGTTTCGTTTGTGGGTGTTTATTGCAAAGACCTTTATTTTTCTGTCATCTGATTTGTTTCCTTTTTCTATTGCCAGTGTCTGGAATTATCTTCTAAAAAGCATCACCAAAAAATATGACTAACAATTATATACTCTGGAGTCTAAATTTTTGTAGTTGACACTAAGGAATGCAGGAGTAAAACCACCTCTATGAGAACTTTGACTATGGGAAATTTTGAAGTTTGATGGCTCAGGAGCAGTGTGATGAAATCAAAGATAACATCAGAGGCTACTAAGGTAGCCATCCCCAACTTTTTTGGCACTAGAGACTGGAAGATAATTTTTCATTGCAGTGGGGAGAGGAGGATGAGGGTTTCAGGATATTTCAAATGCTTTACATCTCTACCTGAGGTCATCAGGGACTATATTCTCATAAAGAGCATATCACATAGATTCCTCCCATGCTCATTTTAGAGTAGGGTTTGTGCTCCTATGAGAATCTAATGCTGCTGCTCATCTGATGGAGGCAGAGCTTAGGCAGTGATGCAAGTGATGGGGTGCAGCTGTAAATACAGATGAAGCTTTGTTCATTCCTTGCCTGCCACTCACCTGCTGTACAGCCTAGTTCCTAACAGGTCACTGACTGGTACAGGTGCATGGCTTGGGCATTGGGATTGCAGTACTAAGGTATGTAGGTTTGTTGGCCTTCTGATAAATAACTCCCAATTGATGCAATTTCTTCCCCTTTTACTTGTTGTAGTTTATCTATGTATTTCTTTTGGCTATTGGCTATTCCTTTTAAGGCAATCAATAATTCTACTTATAGATGTTTCAACATATTTGAGTTTACTGTCAACAACCTTTGAGTTTAATGTCAAGTTGAATTTTGGATAGTATAGGTTTGTATGACTATATGTAAGTTAAGACAGGCTTTGACGAGTGACGTGGGGCTTTTTTATATGTATAATTAGGGTGTGTTTATAGATCAATTAGGAAAGATCCATTTGTACTATGCTTGTACAAACTTGTACTACATAGTACATAGTACAATAGACTACAAATTTTAGTGGCATATATGCAAAAGAGATGCCGATGGGTTAATGGGATGCTCTACCCCATGTGACCCTCACTCAGAGATTCCACCCTCTAGAACAGTGGTTCTCAACCTTCCTAATGTCACAATGTATTTTCATTGTTAAAAAGCGACCCATGGGTTGAGAACCGCTGCTTTAGAACAATCCCTGCCATCACATGTGGGCTGAAAGTTTGGCAAATCATGATTAGGCCTTAAAGCTCCTGACTGAAAGTGACAAATGTTGCTTCTATCCATATTTATTTGGTGAAAGCAAGTCATATGGCTATTTTCAACAATTAAGCAACTAGGAAAGTGCAGTCCCAGTATGTATTCTGAAGGAGAATGGGAAAGCTCAGTGGGTACCCAAAACTATTTTCATTTAACTCACAAATTTGGAGCAGGGGAGTGTTAAAGATTTTTCACACAGTGGCATGAAAGTCTAGGCAGGAAATAAATTACCTTTTTCATTGTACTCAGAAGTCATGGCAAAGATACTACATAGTGGACTAGGAAGTACAACTAAGAAAAAGGTACATAGTGGGGACTTACCCTGATAAACATTACAGTGGGACCATATCCTGGTAAACCCATTGTAAATTGAAAATATAGAAAGTAAAAAAAAATGCATTTAATATGTTTAACCTACCAAATCTTATATTAATCGTGTATTCTAGCCTACCTTAAATGTGCTCAGAATAATTGCGTCAACCTACAGTTGGGCAAAATCATAATGCAAAGCCTATTTTATAATAAAGAGTTGAATATCTCATGTCATTTATTGAATGCTATACTGAAAGTAAAAAACAGAATGGTTGTATGGGCACCATAAAAAGTCAAAAACTCGTAAGTGGAACCCAGTAAGTTGGGGATAGTTTGTCCTTAGGGAGGTGAGGTAATAATAACTATAAACCTTCCAGAAAACTTGTTACATCTAAAACTACTGTGGTCTTCCCTGTGATGTAGCATTAAGAGAAGTCAGAATTGTTCTCAGTGGTTTCACAGCTGTGCAAACATCATATGACTGTTACGGGCTTTGCAGTATCTATTTTGGCTGTTTAGAGGCATTTTTCTTCCCTCTTTGCTTACTTCGTAGATCTCAGTTGTGGAATGTGTTACCATGTTTGTCTCTGTTAGTGAAATGTTTAGATAAAGACAAAAGACCTGATAAAGCAGGAATAAAAACAAAGAAAAGGTAACAAGCACTAAAACTGCAGCATTTCCATTCACCGTTTCTAAATATAGATCGAGTGAGTAAATGCACGGAAGCCTTGTGGACACTAACCAGACAAAGGCCTAAATTCCTATGTGACATGGTGGCGCAGAGGATGGCTCAGGGAGATGGGCTTCTGAAGGTGTGCCTGACCAGGTGCAGGCTGGAGACTGGGTCCCTGCCCGGACGGCTGCTGCTGCTACTCTGGAGGCTTCTCTGCTGTCTCAGCACAGGCCACCTGCCCAGAGCCTCCCCCGGTGCCCCCAGACTGGCTGAGGCTGTGCTGGGCTGGGAAGCTCAGCAAAACCTGGTGCATCCAGGAGCCGCGAAGAGTCACTCTGCCGGTGAGCTGTGCACACGTCCGACCACTAACTCTGACTTATCTCATCACTTTCACTCCGGGTGTCTTGACAGACCTGTTTGAGCTTTAGGGATTGAGAAATCCCTCAAAAGGACAGTGGTGCTCCGTGAGGCAGCATTGGGCTCCTCTTTCCAGCTGTCCCTTCAGACTGCGGGTCTGTGTTCCTTCTGAGCTCCGTCAGCCTCTGTGAGTCAGCTGCGGTAACAGAGCAGCGCTTGGTGGGAGCCCCGCCCAGCTCCCCTCTGTGTGAGTCAGCTGCCGTAACAGAGCAGCACCGGGTGGGAGCCCCGCCAAGCTCCGCCAGCCTCTAGTGAGGCAGCTGCTGTAACAGAGTGGCAGGCAGAGGGCGCCTGCCCAGCTGCATCAGCCTCTGTGTGAATCAGCTGCTGTAACAGAGTGGCAGGCAGAGGGCGCCTGCCCAGCTGCGTCAGCCTCTGTGTGAATCAGCTGCTGTAACAGAGTGGCGGGCAGAGGGCGCCTGCCCAGCTCCGTCAGCCTCTGTGTGAATCAGCTGCTGTAACAGAGTGGCGGGCAGAGGGCGCCCCGCGGAGCTCCGTCAGCCTCTGTGTGAGTCAGCTGCAGTAACAGAGCGGCAGGCAGAGGGCGCCAGCCCAGCTCCGTCAGCCTCTGTGTGAGTGGGCTGCAGTAACAGAGCGGCAGGCAGAGGGCGCCCCGCCCAGCTCCGTCAGCCTCTGTGTGAGTGGGCTGCCGTAACAGAGTGGCAGGCAGAGGGCGCCCCACGGAGCCCCGTCAGCCTCTGTGTGAGTCCGCTGCAGTAACAGAGCAGCACCCGGTGGGCGCCCCGCCCAGCCTCGTCAGCCTCTGTGTGAGTCGGCTGCAGTAACAGAGCAGCACCCGGTGGGCGCCCCGCGGAGCCCCGTCAGCCTCTGTGTGAGTCAGCTGCAGTAACAGAGCGGCACCCGGTGGGCGCCCCGCGGAGCCCGGTCAGCCTCTGTGTGAGTCAGCTGCAGTAACAGAGCGGCACCCGGTGGGCGCCCCGCCCAGCTCCGTCAGCCTCTAGTGAGTCAGCTGCAGTAACAGAGTGGCATGCGACGGGCAGCCTGAGACAACAGAACGTTACTTTCTCACAGTTGTGGAGGCGGGTGGTCTCAGCCCAGGGTGCTTGCCCGGCTGGGTCCACTGAGGCTTGCTGATGGCTGCCTTCCTGTTGTGTCCTCAAATGGAGGGGGCCTGAAAGAAAGAAGAGCAACCTCTGCGATGCCTCTTCCTACGGGGCACTAATGCCTCACGAGGACCCCACCCTCATGACCTAGTCACTTCGCATAGGCTGTACTTCTCACAACCATCACTGCCAGGATTACGGCATCGTATGTAGAATTTAGGAATTTGGGGGGAATAAAGGTGAGTCCATAGCAGCCCTCAAATCTCTCAGGGCATAGAATTCAGTCTCTATCATTTTCCATGACCGGTCCTACAAATTTTCTCTCCTGAAAGATCTGGTACATGAAGTGCTTCTCTAGAACATTCTCTACTGTTCAGGTATTTTCTCTGTGGTCCCTACTCTTCCGTGCCACACTGTCCCAGAGTGAGGGTGGACTTTCTCCCTATCCCACTTCCAAATTCAAATTCTCTATCCTTTGTCAATCAGAACAAATTATTAATTAGCCATCCCCTTGAGGCTTTTTTCTACACTGCAGGTTGTTAGCAAGACATTTTTTTCTTCACAAATGCCCTGAAAATTCTGGTGAATGCAGTCAGCTCAATGTCATTGAATACAAGCATTTTTGATTGGGCAGAGATCTTTTGTGATTACTTCCTGATGGTTCTTGGCTTTCAGAGATGTTTTCTTTCTATGAAATCCTCGCCCATTAAAAAAAAAAAAAAAAAAAAAAAAAAAATGTGCAATATGGAAAATGTCCACCGGAGGGAGCAGCAACCTAGCCCACAGACATCAACTGTAGTTCATTTGAGAAACGACCCCAGCTCCAGATTCCTCTTAATCATTATGGGACATGAGATGAAATCCTGAGCAATACATTGTTATCTAAAATATGCATTAAGAGGATTATCTACTACAACTGTAATTATGTAGAAGTGTAAAGTTGAGTTTGGTAAAAATTAAAAAAGAAAATAGAGATGGACTGTGAAATTTGCAGTCATTGTTGTCATTCATTTCCTAACAGCATAGGAAAGAAAATCTAAAAAGAAATCTCTCAAACAGCTAGTGTAACTAGCTTTTGATTTCATTAATTGATTTGATGGAAAAATTTTGGCGAGCTGTTTCTCAAATCTTCATCGTTTTGTGGGAACACTGGAGAGTTAATAAAAAATCTTTTCCTTAATTGTTCTCTAAATCCCACCTGACTCCCATTCTCCTTCCTCTTCCTCAGCCCCAAGACAAACATGCCCACTTACCATCTTTAGTAGTAAGAACCTGCCAGAATTAGGACTGTGAATATGAATAACAACAAAGCAAGAAATGAAATTTCACCCTAAGTCCCTACTGTCACACTAGGGATCTTCCCCCCTAGAGAAGGGAAACTAACAGTTGAATGGACATTTTATTCTTCACTGTCAAAGTGAAGCATAAGCCTGAAAAAAAAATTTAATTTTATTCTGAATATAATGAAATATCTAGCTTTTGAAATTGGGTGAGAGAAACTGATTTGGACCTTCTGTTATCTGACTTCAACGTTAGCCAAGAATAGACTAGATCTAAGATTAAGCAGGCTCAATATTATTCCTGCCTGTATTTCTTTGCTTTTTATAGTAAAGAAAAATAGGGAGTAACTTTTCCACGTTTTCCCCAGGTAAAGTGAACTAATTTGACCGAAAGAATGGACTCCCATTGTTTTTCTCTAGCCAGCAACAAAAGCCTCAGTGAATGCCTTCAAACAAAGCATGATTGTATAAACACCAGTGCCTGCCCCCTGGGTAGCAGACTCAGACAGAGAAGTAATTAAGTAAATATGGCCAATGCTAAGTGGATGTATTATGAAGTGGCAGCCATGGGTCTTTCCCCTCATTGCTGGCCCAATCACAAGTCAGAGATCTTCAAAGAACATTGCTGGCTATTACAAGATATCACCCAGGGAGATCAGGAGGTAATAAGAAATTCATGCTGGAAAAAAAAATTCTGAGAGTTTTTTTTTATTTTTAATTTTCAGGGTACTGAAGTACAAAGTCCATACAAATAAGAGATAAATAAGGAAATAATTGTCTTTAATTTCAGGAAGATCTTTCACTTTTCAAAAGGATATTTTTTATGGCTCTTATAAATAAAAATCATTCTATAGAAGAATTTACATATAATTATACTTATAAAGCACAATTTGTGTTTCTAGGAATATAAAGTGCCATTAAAGAAGTGAGGCTGTGTAAATAGTTCTTGTATTATAAGCATGATACTCCTTTTGAACCACTACCCTCTAGCCCAGTTCTAAGCACTGCAAAGGTTCTGAGACAAGCTGTGATAAGGTCCATTATTTCCCTTTCAAGAGACACATTTGACAGTGTCCTTTCTGACTGACAAGTGCAGGTTTCACCTTGTTTGGCTTATTGGTGTTGCTGGGAGCACTTCATTTGTTTGCACTACACTTTGACTTTGATGTTTCTTGATTTTTGCGTATCTCAAGACTTTTGTAATGGCCCATATATAAATAGACATTATGGATGTTCGGTGGTACTGAGCCCCAGCCCCAGTTCCAGCCATGGAAGCACCTAAAAACCCTGAGGCTATGTATTGATCCGTGTCCTACATTCAGATCCTTAAACAAACATCCTTTGGTTTGTTTTTCTTAAAGACTGACTTTATGTTCAGAGAGAACAGGGTGGCTAGTGTGTTGTTCAAAGAATACTGAGTCTTACTTTCTCCATTCATCCATCCTTCAGTCCCTGCTGATCAGTTCTGGGCCATAGAATTTTAGAATTTGAAAGAAGCTTTGAGAGTGCAATTCTTTCATTTAACAGTTGAAGAAAAAAGAGGCAGAGATGACACAGACGGTGAGTGAGAGAGCTCAGTTTTAGAGGTTTCCTAGTCTATAAACCATCTCTCCTAGCTGAGGACCCATCCACAGAGAGAGATCATGACACCCAAGGGTAGACTCTGCCCTTTGACAAGGTCAACAGGTTGGCAGCTGTCACCTAAGCTTGTCCAGTCTGGTTCTCTCTCTTGGAATATGGAATTTAGGATTCAGACATATCAGGTGACAAGGTGTCAGAAGCTGGAATTGAAACATACAAGCCACGGGGTGGGTCATTTTTCTCCACAGGGACAAGGAGCCCCAGAAGAAATAATAGAAAGAAAAGTAAGCAGACCTCCAGGGGCAGCAGTGAAGGGACAGCACCTCAGGGTTTCTGACATGGGTCCTGGTGCCAGTGCCCCTTCTTGCCTGCCCTCGTAACTATATGCAGGCATCCTTCCTTTGTGCCAGATACATTTGCACTCATCGTGCCATCAGATTCTCATGACCACTTTGAAACGGAAGTAGCATCATCCCTACCGACAAGGTCCACTCTAGGGAACACGCTCGGATGCCCTGGATTCCCTCCTAAGACCCTCCCCCGCACCCTCCCTGCTGCCTGCTTCCCCCTCCTCTCTGAGCCCTCTGTGTTCAGGTCACCTTCTTTGTGTCTCTGTGTTTTTTCCTTTTTCTGTCTGTGATAAAGACACTGTCACTGGGTTTAGGGCCCACCCTACTCCATGTACCTAATTGCAAATTAGAGTTTTGTTACATTGTGAAACACTTGGTGTGAGAATGTTTGATTACATTAAAAACCTGCTCATATCATCCAATAAATTTGAACATCACATTTATCAGTTAAAGAAACAGAAAAGACATTTGTTTAAAAAAATAGACTCTCTGTGAAATGAACGCATGTGAAATGATGGTACATATATAAAGCAGAAACTGACTCTTTTTCCTTAACCATAAATTTAATTATCTTTTAATCAAAAGTATGCATTAAACTATGTCATTTTAAAAATGCTACATAATGTTCTATATAGTGTATTATGGTTGTACTGATGTCATATAACTTATTAGTCTTCTATGGAGGGTTTTTACACATTTGTTTGATTTTTCTTTTACCAATAATGCTGCAATAAATATTTGATCAAAAATATAGAATAGATTCCAAAAGTGGAATTGCCACATCAAAGGCTATGTGATTTAACCTTTTGATAGAGACTGTCGAGTTACTTGCAAACTTTAGCACCAATTTGCTTTCTCATTTAGAGTGTATGTGATAGTCTGTTTTCTCACACCATTTTCAATGCTCTTAAATTGTGAATAAGAGAGTTGGAAAATTCTACCTTGTTTCTTTAATTATGGGTGAAAAAAATAAAAGAGATAAGATGAGAACTATATCATATATGCTCTCAGCTAAATAATTCAATTGATGGCTATATGTAGGAGAACACATAAGAATAGAAATTCACTTCTTAATTATTCTAAGATAAAATGAGGCAGTAAAAGAAAAATGAGACAGCTACCAATATGATAATTAATTTTTACAAGAAAATCAACTTTGCTCTCACTTCAAGAGTGTTTATTCCATTATTAAAATGGATACTGACAACCACTGCGGTCTCTGGCACACTGTAAATGCAAGTTAGAGCACAAAAATCATGGGATAGAGAGCCAGGAGACTCAGAGATTCTTGTATGATAGACTTCTACGTAATTAGTAGTGTGATTTGGGGAAAATTACTAAATCCTGTTTACCCTTCTGTGTCTACTTTCTCATGTGTGTAAAGTAAGGGGTTAGGACCTCAACAGTTTAATAAGTTGTGTGAATCAAGGAATGCCTAAATCCAGTAAATTTTGGTATTGATGAGGATTTCCAAAATGAAAACCTTCCGAGGCTAATCCTCCAGTAGGTGGCGATATTACAACACCCTGCATACCAGCTTGCTTTAGTAACAGGATTCTTCCCTAGGATTCATTTTAGAAACATTTTTACCAGTGTAGTAAAATTTTAATGTTATATAGAGAATGTACTTATAAAATTTATTCTGTAAGATTTAATTTACTGATTTAGGATGTCAATTGATTACTAATTTTTTCTTTTAATGTCTCAAATAAATTCCCAATCCAATTAATAACCGCTGCTGACATGATTTCTAATCTGTCATAGTTTTCTTAATTCAGTTAGTTTTATAAGTAGTTTATCTTGAACAAATTGGCTTATTTAATTAGAAGACCATAAGCAAATAGATATTGAACTTTGTTTATCTTAACTTTAAAATACTGTATAAGAAGATACACTTGAGAAAGAGCCTCAAATTAGGCCTCCAACTACCTTGTTAAAAAGTCATTTTCTACTAATTGTTTAATTATAAAAAAATCAAAGACATCAACCAGAAAATGAGATGTCACCAAAAGTTGCAAATTTCAAAATAATTTTTTAAAATTAATCATGTACATTAATGACGTATTGTTAGAAAATAAATTAATAAATGTAATAACTTAGCAACAAAAGCCTTGGATAAATGGATAGTAATTTATCTTGGAATGTAAAACGTCTATTAATAGGATATGATTAAACCTTCATAGAAAAAATGAAAACACATAATTATAGAGATTAAATAGAATAAAAATGAAAATGCTATTTAAGTGAAAACATAGATTAAATGTACATATTCACTGAGAACTTCTATGGAACATTTTATACAACTTGAAAAGTTCATAACAAAAATCTTCTGAAAAAATCATCAAGCAGGTATACAAAATAATAATGTAACAATAACAACAATAATTGGTGTACTCTGTAAAATTTTTGAACACTTTAAAAAACTTTTGTTAAAATTAGATGGTAATTAAACCATGAAAAAAAATTAGGTGGTAATTGGAGAACACTGTTAAAGCTGGTGATGGAAATTTAAAAAAACTTAGGAATGGATATTATGACAAAGTTTTTTTGTGCTCCCCAAATAAAATATGTTTATAGATGCTTATGTCATATAAAAAGTGAAGAAGTGTTAATATTAAACACTTCTAGGAGCATTGACCTCGATGAATGCCAGCAATGTATAACCAAACACTGGGTCTTAATATGTGAATATGTGAGTTAGAAGCCCTAGGTGGAGTTATTTTGTACTAATTTTTAAAAAATGCCTTGAAATTCTATTTTATCTTAAAAAAAGAAAAGATTTAGGTTGGGAATGAGACATCACTCACAAAAAGGATTGTTACATATTGTTTCCTTGACAAGACATGTGATCTTGCCGTAAAAATTTTAAATGGGATAGGCAAGAATCTGAGTTGATTTAGGAGGTACTGTCTGAGTAAAGGATGAGGGATGAGCTCAGAGAACCTGCACATTTCCATGTTCTTTTTCTTAAAGAAAGAATGAATAAATATTAGCTATCAAAACTAATCCAAGGCTATCTGAACACAGGAACCTAGTAGATTTGGATATGTGGTATCTAAACTCTCTAAATCCGGACTCAGGAACTGAATAGTTTAAGATAATAAGGGATACTTATATGATGGATTTAAGCACACGATGAAAGGAGAAAGGAGTCTATTAAAAACCGAAGTCTACTAGAATGCTCTGTAGGTGCGAAAGTGCTCCTTCTTGCTCTGGGCACAAAGCTAGACCACTTTCCCCAGCCTGCCTTGATATGGCCATGTGGGTGCGGGCTGGTTCAGCTCTCCAATTTGGGCCCACAGAAACCTCCTGTATGGTTCCCCACACTCTTCCTCCATCTGGCTTCATCCAGAGGAATTTAGCAGAGGACTTCAGGGACCTAGGGGATGGCAGAGCCACGCATGGGAGGAGCTTGTGTCCTCTGTACCTCCAACATGTTTGGTAATAAAACTCACCAGACAGCAAGCAGTTGGGAGGGGTAAGTTCACATTTAACTGGTACTATGTACACTAAGCGGGCGACAGGTGCACTTACAACTTTGACTCAAACTGGGCAAAAACAATTCATGTAGCCAAAACATTTCTACCTTTGTAATATTCAGAAATAAAGGAAAACTAAAACTTAGACAATAAAAAAGCCAATAACCACATAACCCAGGGCCAAAATGAGATTAGGTGTATGATATCCAACTACTTCCTCAGTGATACACATTGATTTGATTTATAATGATTAGAAAATAAATACATTTTCAAAATAGTATCAAAATAAAAAGAAACCTGAAATAACCAGTGTTGGTGTGACTAATAACAAACAGTTGAACTTGTTTATTGCTGCTTATCTTTATGAGTAATACGATATACATAATGAGGAATGTGTATGGATGTTAGCTCTTGGTCATGGTGCAACTAATAGGAATTTGAGGGTAGAGTGGATGTTTTGTGTATTCCTACGATGCAGTTCTGTTGGGTATAGTGTTCCTAGTGTTTCTTGCAGACAAAATTGCATATAAGAAAATGGGGAATTCTCCAGGAAGTGACTGCCCCCTCACTTGTTTGTGTGGAATGTGGTATAAAATCATTCATAGAGGACCTACTTCTGGGTCTCAATTTTTACAACCAGTGTAGTTGCCTTCCTGCTGTCTACTGAAACTCTGCCCTTGACACGAAGGTTTGTAAAAACAGCATAGCAGAAATAAATAAGAGAAATACAAATGTAAATAAAGAATAAAAAACAAACAACTCAATAGCAAGAAAACAAACAAACAAGTCAATTAAATGGGCAAGGAATTTGAACAGATATTTCTCAAAAGAAGATATACATATGGCTAACAGATGCAGAGATATGAAAATATGTTCACTATTTCTAATCATTAGGGCACAGTGATTCAAAACCAGTCATGTATCATGTCACACCTATTACAATGGCATGATCAAAAAGATGAAACATAGGGCGGCACCTGCGGGTCAAAGGAGTAGGGCGCCTGCCCCATATGCTGGAGGTGGTGGTTTCAAACCCAGCCCCGGCCAAAAACTGCAAAAAAAAAAAAAAAAGATGAAATATAAACATTGACAAGGATGTGGAGAAAAGGAGAAACTCGCAGGCTGTTGATGGGAATGTAAGTTAGTACAGCCATTATAGAAAACTGTATGGAGGTTTCTCAAAAAACTAAGAATAGAATTACCAGATGATTCAGCAATAATCCTTCTGGGTGTTTGTCTCAAAGATGTGAATTCAGTTTGTCAAAGAGGTATCGTCCCTCCTATGTTGCATCACTATTTACAATAGCCAAGTGATGAAATCACCCTAAGTGTCTATAAACAGAAGAATGGATAAAGAAAAAGTGGTGTTCATAAATAATGAAATTCTATGTAGCCTTTAGAAAAAAGCAAATTCTATTATTTGTGACAACATGGATGAATCTAAAAGACATTCTGCTAAGAGAAATAAGCCAAGCACCAAAACATCAATCCTTCACATTCTCACATGTGGAATCTAAATCAATTAAACTCATAGAAGCAGAGTAGGATGGTAGTTACAGAGGCTACAGGGAAAATGGGGAGATGATGGCCAAAATGTACAAAGTCTCAGTTAGACAGGAGATATAGGCTTTTTGCTTTTTAGTTCTGTTCCACGATGTGTGAATACAAGGTCTGACAATTAAGTCCCTGAATTCATCATAGAAAAAGTGCTGCACGCCTCCTTGCTGAAAATTTATAAAATTATAAATCGACAGTTTACAATGGAAAATCTTCCTCATCACCTTTTCTACACAACTTCTGCCTTCAGAACAATTGATCATTTCTTTTTGACTACTTCTTCAGGTAATTAGGTCCATATTATTAAAAAGATAATCACTTTTTTTACTTCTAAGTTTTAGAAATTAACGACAGTGCTTCGCTTAGCTTTTGTACCCCCTCATGCTCAGCCACCATATTCTTCTATTGTTCTATTGGAAGATACTCTTTATTGTTACAACTTCATATATATCGTTTGTCACTAAGTCAAGTAATTCACTATGAAAGTCTTTGCTGTGCAATTTCTGTCTTTAAAGTTGAGCCTTATTATTTGTATTTATTGGTTGGTTTTATGCATGTGTAGTGATAATTGAAATTTGATTTAAATTTCTTTCCTATATCCAGTGAAATGTAAGCACTGACATTATTTGTATCAGTTCTTCATATGTTCAGAATATAACATTTTTATTAATTATGTTGTCAGTTTGGAATTTCATGGATTTCTGTTAAAAACTAGTGTATCAATAGGAAAGAAGTAGGCTTGAGAAAGAGAGGAGTTAAAAGATCCCTTTGCCCCTGGAAGCCTGAAAGTGCTGAGAATTGTAGTAGAGAGGGTAGATTTGGGAGGGTGGATCAGAGCACTCATTTTAAATCATTCCTTGGCAAGTAAGAGGCAGGGGAAAGTGTATACTTTCGTGTGCCATTATGCTTTAAATCAAAGCAGTGGCAGAATATTGCATGAGAGAGAGAGAAAAAAAGCTTTTTTTTTTTAAACTTGGTGATCATTTATTCTTTTTATTTATTTATTTATTTATATTAAATCATAGCTTTGTACATTAATGCAATCAAGGGGTACAATGTGCTAGTTTCATATACAATCTGAAATGTTTTCATCAAGCTGTTTAACATACCCTTCATGGCATTTTCTTAGTTATTGTATGAAGACATTTGAATTCTGCATTTAGTGAGTTTCACCTGTGGAATCTGCCCCACATAGATCCCTTTTCACACCCTTGGTAGGTGCCACCATCACCCCTGTTTGGGTGTGGAGGGGCCTGCAAACTCTTTCTCCCTGTCTCTCCCTTTGCCCATTCATTCCTCTCAGCTTGTTCTTTGAAACCCTTCCAGTGACTTCCCATTTCATTCAGAGTTACAGAGAAAGGATCTACCAAGTCCTCACCCCTCGAGCCCCAGCCCTTCCTCCCCCATCTCCTGATCCACTCTAGTCCTGTGTTTCTTAGCCCGCTAGGTGGGTTCCAGCTGCCTCCAACCAGACCAGCGGTTCTCCATTGAGATTTACTTTTCCTCAGGAGACTTTTGACAATGTCTGGAGACATTTTCAGTCATCACGGGGGTGGGTGTGACGTGCTCCTGGCATCTAGTGGGTAGAGGCCAGGAATGCTGCTCAAATCCTGCAATGCCCTGGACAATCTCCACTGGAGAAATTCGTCTGTCCCATGATGCCGATGGAGTGTCCAGCTCAGGAGGACCTGGCTTATGGCTGCCTAACTCCCTTACCGCCTTTGGAGCTGTGCTCAGATGTTACTTTTTCAGCAAGGCTTTCCTTGCCCACCCTAATTAGTCGTACTCCCAACACAAGCTCCTGGTCTCCCTTATCTTGCTCTACTTTTTCCTCTTTTCCTAACACTATCCTGTGACTTACCATATGCTTTATTTATATGTCGTGTTTACTGTCATTTATATGTCATCTTTTCTGCCTATTATGTTGACTTCTGCTCCCCAGCAGAGTGCCTGACCACAGTAGGCCCTTGGTATATTTTGTTTCATGAACAAATTTAATGTTCTTGTGTAAAGACTTGTAGTGGAGCTTTGGTAGGGTATGAACTTTTCCATCCTCACCTGCAACCCCTCCTCCTTAGGGGTTCATTCGAAAAGGAAATAATCATCTTCTCTAAATCATCAGTTTGCATCAGCTACAGAGGAGCAGTTGGAAATTCTGGGCTTGGGGCTTTGACGACTTTTGCTTTTGTATTTTATGACCTAGTCTTCAAGCACTAGAACGTCTGAAAGAATAAAAATAATTTCATCGAGAAGCTCTATGTTATTTTTCTCCAGGTGTAAATAAAACACATTGGGCATCTAAAAAAAAGAAAACAAAAACAAAAAACTAATATATCCCTGTTATTTTACGAATGTATTTTTCTATTTTTTTCCTGACATATACTACAGTTTTTAGTGTGTGTTTTATACTTTAACTCATTTAGTGTGGTTTATGATGTTACTTTTTGAATCTAATTTAATTCTTCCTCATATCAATATTCAATATTCTAAACATTTCATTGCCAATAGTTTGCTTTCTCATCAGCCTTCCTTTGTTTATTTGCAGCTAATTGTTCACTCCATCTGTCCTCTCAAGGCCTGTGATATTCTCAAAGAAATTAATAGTTCTTTGATATCTACAATGGGTTCTCTTCTAAACTTCATGTTTTAAGTATTGTTTTAGTATTGCTGGCTCTTTCCACTTCCGCTGATATCTCTACTATTTTGGGATTGGATACCCCATTCTTTCTCTGTTTCTCTCTCCTTATCTGCTTGTCTTTAGCTGGGAGTTAATTTGGTTGTCTCAGTTTACCTTAAATAGTATTCTACTAAAGAATGTCTTTACTTGTTTTCTCTCCTTACTTCCTTTTAAAAAAATTTTTTTTTAAAGACACAGTCTTACTCTGTTGTCCTAGGTAGAGTACGTGATGTCATAGCTCACAGCAACTTCAAACTCTTGGGCTCAAGTGATCCTCTTGCCTCAGCCTCCCGATTAGTTGGGACTATAGGCGCCTGCCACAACACCCGACTAATTTTTCTATTTTTAGTAGAGATGAAAATCTCACTCTTTGTTTGTTTGTTTGTTTTGAGACAGAGCCTCAAGTTGTTGCCCTGGGTAGAGTGCTGTGGCATCACTGCTCACAGCAACCTCCAATGCCTGGGCTCAAGTGAGTCTCCTGCCTCTGCCTCCGAAGTAGCTGGGACTATAGGCGCCTGCCACAGAGCCCGGCCATTTTTTGGTTGTAGCCATCATTGTTGTTTGGTGGGCCCAGGCTGGATTTGAATCTGCCAGCTTAGGTGTACATGGCTGGTGCCTTAGCCCGTTGAGCCACAGGCGCCGAGCTGAGAATCTCACTCTTTTTCAGGGTGGTCTCGAACTCCTGAGCTCAACCAATCCAGTTGCCTCAGCCTCCTAGAGTGCTAGGATTACAGGTGTGAGCCACCAAGCCTGGCCTCTTCACCTTATTTTAAATGGAATCTTAAATGATTTGTTTAAAAAGAAATCCTGGTTTTAAGAATATTTACATTTTTTTGTTTTTATTATATCTTTGGTTAAAATAGGCACAGAAGTATCAACACTGTGTTCTGTTACTTGGTCCTTGCAAAAGAAGGTTAGCGACACTAAAGCTGCATGAACAGAGTAGCCTACTCATGGATTTTTCAATGGTCTTATGCACAATCAAGAAATGTGCTCTAAGGAAATATTGGAATATAAAGCCTTTGCTTCTGAATGACAAAGCTCAGGATCACTTATATCTACCTCTTACTGGAAATATTTACCAACCTCCCTGGCCCAACCTCTCCTGTCTCGACCATTTCTCGGTCATGTGTATTCTGCCTCTTAGAGTTGCCATCTTTCTGTGTGCTGGTCTTTTTGGCCCAAACAATCAACAAGCTCCTTGAAGGTGGGTCCCTTGTAAGTTCCTTCTCTTCTATGTCTCATGGTGTCTAGACCGATACTTCATATGGAATAGATGCTCTAACAGTATTAATTGCTTGAAATTTAGACAATAACGTTGGAACTTTTGATCATAGTTTTCTTGTGTAATTCCCTAGTGTAAAATTTTACCAATAAGCCATTATTTATTATGTCCTCATACACACACACTTTTTTATTCTTGTTAGGTGTTTTTCCCGACATATTAGACTTTGTTACCCCATGTTTTGCCAGATCACAGGTGACACATATTGCGAAGTGCCATCTGAAAGGAAGTTTCGGAAGGTCATGAACAGCGCATGTCAGCCTCACAGATCTCTTGCCTTTTTCTGTTTTGCAGAATTGTACTTTTTAGGGATGTTTTTCTTCTCATAGCAAGACACACAGGAAGTTCAAAAATACATCTATAAATGTACTTCTTAGAAAATGTTTTGGTGTATAGGATTACTGATTGGAAGCAGGCTGCTCTACTGACTTCAAGAATATCCTGATTAAATGTCTTTATTTCCTTTGTGGCTCAAATAGCCATATATTAATCAGAATTTGAAACCATTGGTTCCAACCTCTTCTTTAAGTTGTTAAAATTTGCTAACCACTAGCTTAGGAACAAGGGTAAAGCTAAATTCATCATTGTTTTTTGAGGTTGCAAGATAAACTGGAACTTTAGAAACTGAAAGATCAATTTGATTTGTGTTGTACTAACTGGCAGAAATTACTCAATCCGGATATCAGGAAGAATACACAGGTAATAAAAATGATAAACTGAAGGTATTATTGAATACAGAACTTCACAACAGAGAAAAACTTTACGGGGTCAGACCACAACCCTATAAGCATTGAGAGTATAGTTATGTTTATAAGGAGTTTCTATTCATTGTTATTTTAAAAATAAAGATCTGTTGACTTTAAAAAATCTAATTATTTAACAAAGTCTTTGAGATTCTGAAGAAAGATCGTATCACAACATCACAAAGAATCTATTTTATAAGATCCTTTTTATAGGCAACTTTACAGCCTCATTGAAATTTACAGTGTGCACTTAGTATGAAGTGCGTATTTTAATGGCTTAAATGATTGGAAATTAAATTATTAGTTTTTGAAATCTAATGCTATGCCTTTAAAACAAATGTTCCATTCAACCCCAAAAGACAGCAATACTATTGTGAAGTGCTTCATATGTTCTAAATGAAGCAGGCTTGTCTACTGTTTGGTAATTTATTCTTTTGATGGTGATCAGAAAGGAGAAAGAAGCTGCCTGCTTCATTGCTTGAGAAGCCTCAGGAAGCATTGAGTAGTGTGCTGGTTTGGGTCTGGGATGTTGCCAGCTCACTGGGTAAACTGTGTTAAGCCTGAACTGAGAGCACTAGCAATGTTTTAATGGGAAACATTATAATAATTCCACTTTCATAAAACTCCTTTCTCTCCATTCTGCAATAACAGACCAATCCCTTCAGCTTTCTCTAGCCAACATTTCACTGGCACTAGGGCAAAGCTTGCACAAAAGAGGCAGAAGGAATTCATTGAAATGGAGTTGTTTTGTACATATGTAAAAATTGCATCCATTTGTTTTGTCACTTTAGTGGCTGGCTAGTGAAATAGTAGAGAAATAGAAAGTAGGAATGGCAAAAAGTTGAGTTTTGACACTTACAGAAGAGCCGACATCTGTTTAGACCATCTGAGTGGTTTATCTTGGTCAGGGTTATATGCAAAGCTTAGAAGAATGCTTTCTTGTGGGTGCACAGTGCTTCAAATTTTTCTATTCCTAGAGTGGTCTTAAATATTTGGAGTTAATTAAGAGGCTGTGCACAATTAAATGAGTTAGTGCTACATGGGTCTCCTGAGTGTCTACCAAGAGGTGAAACTGTGCCAAGCACCAGGGGTGTGAAAACCAATGAAACAGGACTCTTGGCTGGGTGCCCGTAGCTCAGGTTAGAGCACTGGCCTGGGGCACTGGGGGTGGCAGATTCAAACCCAGCCCGGGCCTGCTAAACAGAAAAAAAAGGAAAAAAATCACAACTTCTAAATAAGACTCATCTCTTAAGTAGCTTAGAGTCCAGCACAAGGGACAAATATAGTCCTAATGGAATATATTAGGACTCTACCTCCTCATTGAATACATAATGCTTTCTCGAAATCTATAATTACATTTCGGCTTTTAGACACATTCCTCTTTCTATATTTCTAGCATTTTATTCATGTTTATGTCTGTTTTTCCATTTAACTCTTTCTGATGCCTATGTCAGATCTCGTCCGATGCAATGATTTTCCTGTTCTCATTTGAGGTCAGAAAACATCAGCTGCTTTTTTCAATTTTTGGCTGGGGCTGGGTTTGAACTCACCACCTCTGGCATGTGGGGCTGGCTCCCTACTCCTTGAGCCACATGCCCCGCTGATTTTTTTGTTGTGGCTGTTCCCCAGCAGCACTGTCGCCTCGCGTAGTAGGGCGCCCCCAACAGGCAGCACAGCGTTGTTCTCTTTCTGTTTCTCGGCAGGCCTTGTGTTTTGAGGTGAACAGGTGATTATTGTATTCACCGGATGGTCTTGTGGGAAAACGGGCCACCCCCAAATAAATAAGCGCTGGGGAGTATGCCGGTGGCAGAAAAATTGGTTTGGAAATGTGTTAAGTGGCCACTTGAGATTCCAATTGGAGAAATACAAATGTGAATGTGTGTGTATTTATACATGCACACATATTAATCTCTGCATGTTCACACTTGTTATTTTGTCTCAGTTATCTTTTCCTTGGCATCATCGCTTTTATTTTCTCCGTTTCTAGTTACTTTTATAAACTTCAGCGTACTTCCTCCTAGCTGCATCCCAGAATACTGACTGATAAAAGTGTGCACAACACCAGGGCTTGAACCATATATTTAGGAGCTGATGTATAAAAACTGCAATCGGTGCCAAGAAAGTGTTTTAGGTACAGAATGGTTAATCACAAAATTTCTGGTAGTAAAAAAGGCTGATAATTTACAGTCAAGTACCACCTATAAACCAGATCACTTTATTTGGAATAATGTGGTAGATTGGACATAAGAAATGGGTACTATGTTACTCATGGCAATGGAGAAGATTATTAGAAACTAATAAAATCTCTGATGCCAAGAGAATTTAACATTTGAACAGGTTAGTTGGTTGATGAGTGGAATAAAAGCAAATAGAAGGTATCGATGAATCAAAATCAACTTTGTGATGTTCCAGCTTGGCATGAATTTGAATGTTTGGAAATCGTTCTCTCTTTCTTTCTTTTTCCCTATCATTTAGATTGGTGGTTCCCAAACTTTTTGAGAATGAGCACTCCCAACTTGTTAATAATGGTACTATAAGCTCTTCAGTCTATTGCTATGACCTGGAATAGATACTTCAAGATCTGCAAATTTTACGAACTAGTTTTATGGCCCACTCACACAGACTGTGGTTATTAGAGTAGAGATCTGATGACGAATGGGAAGATTGGAGGTCTGAGAATCATACGGTCTCCCATCCTACCTTTTAACTATAAATTTTTAATTGCATAGACCTCAAGAATCTCAAGAATTCATGGAGGAAAAACATGATCCAGGAGAGAGTTAGTTTAAAGTCTAAGAATAGCACAGACATTATCTGGGAGAGAAATAAAATGAGAGGTCATTGGTGTGTATAACATCTCAAGGAGGATACCACCTGCTCTTGCTTGTTTTGGGAATCATCAATTATTAAATCTTCTGTAAGATTTGACATATGTATGGCAAGGGAATAATAGATTTCTCTTTTAGTAGGTTGTAAGTATAGTTCATGGTAATTTATCCCACTAGCTTTTTACCTTGTCGATTGTTTCCCTTGCTTGAACAAAAGTTTTTTTGTTTTGATGTAATCTCCTTTGCCTATTTTTGCAACCTACCCATTCTGATAACTAGAATCAACATAGAATCAAATTAATCAATAAGTATAGAACAAACAATCCCATTTATTTGTGGGCAAGAGACTTGAACAGAAACTTCTCTGATGAAGATAGGCTAATGGCCAAAAAAAATGGAAACTTTACAGCCTTTGTATTAACCTAGATGGAAGTGGAACACATAATTCTTAGTAAAACATCTCAAGAATGGAGAAGCATAAATCCCATGTACTCAAGTTTGATATGAGGACAATTAATGAAAATTATTGACACGGTGGGGTGAGGGAAGGGGAGAGCACAGAGAAAAAGAATGAGGGAGGGATGGGGGAAAGGAAGAGCAGAGAGAGGGAAGGAGGGAGAGAGGGGTGGGTCTTGGTGTCTGCCACACCTTTTGGAGGCAAAACACGATTGTAAGAGGGACTTTACCCAATAAATGCAACCAGTGTAACATGGTTTCTTGTACCCTCAATGAATCCCCAACAATAAAAAAAAAATTAAAAAAAAAAAGACTTGATGCCTGTGGCTCAATGGACTAAGGTGCCAGCCATGTACACCTGAGCTGGCGGGTTCGAATCCATGAGCCCGGGTCCCCCAAACAAAACAAATAAGCAAACAAACAAACAAACAAAAGATAGGCTAATGGCCAAGACACACACGAAAAAATGCTCATCATCTTTAATCATCAGAGAAATGCAAATCAAAATCACTTTGAGATGTCTAACTCCAGTAAGATTAGCTCACATCACAAAATCTCCAAAGTGAAGATGTTGGCATGGATGTGGAGAGAAGTAACCACTTCTACACTCCTGGTGGGATTGCAAACTAATACAGTCTTTTTGGAAAGAAGTATGGAGATTCTCAAGGAACTAAAAGTTGACCTACCATTGATAGGTCAACCTATCCTGTAATTCCATTACTAGGTTTCTACCCAGAGGAACAAAAATAATTTTACAACAAAGACATTTGCACCAGAATGTTTATTGCAGCTCAATTTATAGTTGCCAAGTTGTGGAAGCAGCCCATAAACCCATGAATGGATTAACAAATTGTGGTATATGTATACACTGGAATACTATTCAGCCATAAAAGGATGAAGACTTTACATCTTTTATGTTTACCTGAATTGAGCTGGAACACATTCTTCTCAGGAAATTATCTCAAGAATGGAAAAAAAAGTATTCACTGTACTTAATATTATTATGAAACCAATATATAATCACTTACACATTCATATGAATAATAAAACACAAATATACTCCATTTGCCCTACCCTCTCCCCTCTCCTCAAAACAACCAAGAGTATATTATAAATGTCTTACCACAAAAAATAAGTAAGATGATGGTTATGTTAATTATTTTAATTTAAGCATTCCTCATTGTATATCAGATCATCACATTGTACCCGATAAATATATACAGTTATGATTTAATAAAAGTTAAATTAGGCTTGGCACCTGTAGTACAGTAGTTATGGCACTAGCCACATGCACTGAGGCTGGTGGGTTCGAACCCAGCCCAGGCCTGTTAAACAACAATGACAACTGCTACAAAAAAAATAGGTGGGCGTTGTGGCGGGTGCCTGTAGTCCCGGCTGCTTGGGAGGCTGAGGCAAGAGAATCACTTAAGCCCAAGAGTTTGAGGTTGCTATGAGCTGTGACACCATGGTCCTCTGCCAAGGACAACATAGTGAGACTCTGTCTCAAAAAAAAAAAAAAGTTAAAAAAAGTGGTAGAACTGGGCATCCTCATCTGGTTCATGTTCTTCAAGGAATAGCTTTCAACTTCCCTCACTCACTATGATGTTAGTTCTTGGTTTTTCATTTATTGCCTTCATTATGTTGAGGTACATACTTTTTGTATACTTCATTTGTTGAGAGTTTCTATTCAGAAGAGATGATGAAGTTCTTTTGGAATGCTTTTTCTACATCTATTGAAATATCATTTTTTTTTTTCTCTTTCTGTTAATGTATATAATGCTTATTTATTTGCATATTGAACCATCCTGGGATAAATCCACTTGACCATAGTGAATGTGCTTTTAAATATATATACACATAGTTGAATTCAGTATTTCACTAAGGATTTTTTGTGTCTATATGTAGGGATATTGGCTTATATTTTTCTTTCTTTGTTGTGTATTTTGTTGGGGTTTTGATATCAGGATAATACTGGCCTCATAAAATGAATTTTAAAAATATTCCCTCCTTTAACATTTTTGGAATAGATTGAGGGGAATTGGTATTATTTCTTCATTAAGAGTTTAGTAGTATATAGCAGTGAACCTGTCCGGTCTTGGACTTTTTCTTTTTTGATGAAAAAGTTTACTACTGACTCAATTTTCTCTCTCTTATTGGTTGATTCAGATTTTCTATTTCTTCATAATCTAATCTTGGTAGATTTTGTATGTCTAGGAATCTATCCACTTCTTTTAGGTTATCAAATTTTTTAGTGTGTATTTGTTCCTAATAGTCTGTTATAATCCTTTGTATTTCTGTGGTATCATTTGTAATGTCTCCTTTTTCATCTGTGATTTTATTTATTTGAGTCTTCTCTCCTTTTTGTTAGTTTAGCTAAAGATTTGTTTGTTTTGTCTGTCTTTTCTTTACTTTTCCTGTGTTTTTTTTTTTTTTTGGAGACAGAGTCTCACTATGTCGCCCTTGGTAGAATGCTGTGGTGTCACATTCACAGTAACCTCAAACTCTTGGGCTTAGGTGATTCTCTTGCCTCAGTCTCCCAAGTAACTGGGACTACAGACACCCGCCACAACACCCAGCTATTTTTTTTTTTGTTCTTGTAGTTGTCATTGTTGTTTGCTGGGCCCAGGCTGGGTTCGAACCTACCAGCTCCCAGTGTATGTGGCTGGCACCCTAGCCACTGAGGTACAGGCGCTGAGTCTTCTCTGTTTTTTCAAAAACCAATTCTTCATTTCATCTGTGTTTTGAATTGCTTTTGTAGTCTTTTTTTTGAGACACAGCCTCAAGCTGTGACCCTGGATAGAGTGCTGTGGCATCACAGCTCACAGTAACCTCCAATTCCTGCGCTCAAGCGAGTCTCTTGCCTCCACCTCCCAAATAGCTGGGACTACAGGCGCCCACCACAACGCCCGGCCATTTTTTGGTTGCAGCCGTCATTGTTGTTTGGCGGGCCCGGGCTGGATTCGAACCTGCCAGCTCAGGTGTATGTGTCTGGCGCCTTAGCCCATTGAGTCACAGGTGCCAAGCCACTTTTGTAGTCTTTATTTCATTTATTTTGCTCTGATCTTTATTGTTTCTTTTCTTCTATTAATTTTGTATTTGGTTTTTTCTTGCTTTTCTAGTTCACTAAGATGTATTGTTGAGTTGTTTATTTGAAGTTTTTCTTTTTATTTTACAAAGGCATTTTTTGCTATAAACTTCGTTGTTCTTCTATTCATCTACTCTATATCTTTTAATTGGAGAACTTAATCCATTGTATAAGGTTATTATTAAGGACTTACTCCTGCTATGTTGTTAACTGTTCTGAATGTTTGGTTGATCTTTTGTTCCTTTTTCTCTGTCTTGTTTACGTCTATGATTTGGTCATTTTCTGTATGCTAAGCTTTTTCTCCTATCCATTTCATTTGTGTATCTGCTATAATCTCTTTTTCTGTGGTAACCATAGGGCTAATATTAAGAGTCTTATAGTTATAATAGACTCTTTTAAGGTAATAATAACATAACTTTGGTTGTATTAAAATACTCTAGACTTTTCCCTTCCTCCCCACAATTTATATTTTTGTTGCCTTCATGGACATCATTATCTATTGCATGTTTCTTAGCCTTTAATTATAGATGTTGTTTTTTATTATTTTGATTTTTTATCTTTTTTTTTTTTTTTGGCTGGCACCAGGTTTGAACCCACCACCTCCAGTATATGGGGCCGGCGCCCCACTCACTGAGCCACAGGAGCCGCCTACTATTTTGATTTTTAACTTTCAAACTAGAGGTTTGAAAGATTTACATATCACCTTTAAAGTACTTGAGTATTCTGGGTTTTATTATGAACTTACTTTTCTGGTGAATTTTATATTTTCATGATAGCAATTATCACCGTTTTGCTTCTAGTTGTAGCTTTCCTGTAAGCATTGTTTATGAAGCCAGTCAAGTAAAGATAAATTATCTCAGTTTTTGCTTCAGATATCTGAAAATGTCTTTATTCTCCTTCTTTAGTGAACTATAGATTCACTGGATCTAGTATTTTTGGTTGACTGGTTTCCTTTTTCCTTTACGACTTTGAATATGTCATTTCATTCTCTCTTGACTTGCAAGGTTTCTGCTAAAAAGTCTCCTGATGATCTAATGGAGATTCTCTTATATGTGACTTGATATTTTTCTCTTGTACTTTTTAGAATGCTTCTTTGGCTTAGACTTTCAAGAGTTTGATTAGAATATGTCTCAGAAAGAAACTTTTTGGGTTGAACCTAATTGGAAACCTTTGATCTTTCTGTATTTTTATGTCCATATCTCTCCAAAGATTTGGGAATTTTTCATTTATTATTTCCTTAAGTGAGTTTTCTGTGCCTTATTTAATCTCTTTTTTAATGTCAAACTATTAAGGGGTTACAAATTTTTTGGTTACTTGTATCACTTTAGTAATGCTTTAGTCACAGCTATAAGTATGCTGATCCCACAAATAATGTTCATTGTATCCATTAGGTAAGTTTTTGCCCATCCCACCCTCCCCCCCCCACTTGATTTCCACTAAGTTTTATATTTCTCTGTGCATATGTGTCTCATAAATTAGTTCCATTTTAATAGTAAATACATGTGGCACTTTTTCCCATTCTTGTGATGCTTTGTTTAGGACAATGGTCTCCAGTTCCATCCAAATCATTGCAAAAGACATTAATTCATTCTTTTTTATGGCTAAAGAAGTACTCTGTGTTATACATATACATTTTGCTAAATTACTCATGGATTGATGAACACTTAGGTTGATGCCATGTCTTTGAAATTGTGATAGCATAGTACTAAATGTTAAAGTGCATGAGTTTTTTTGATAAAACGATTTCCTTTTGGTACATACAAGGTAGTTGGATTGCTAAACTGAATGGAGGGTTACTTTTATTTCTTTGAGTTATCTCTGTCCTGTTTTCCATAGAGGGTATACTAGTTTGTAGGACCACTAATACTGTATAAGCATTCATCGTAGTCTACATCCGTACCAGCATCTGTTATTTTTTAACATTTTAATAAAAGCCATTCTAACAGGGGTAAGGTGATCTCTCGTTATGGTTTAAGTTTACATTTCCCTAATGATTAGTGAAGCTGAGCATTTTTTTCATGTGTCCTTTGGCTAGGACTCTATCTTCTTTTGAAAATGCTCTGTCTATGGCTTTTCCCCACTTTTTTGAAAGAATTCAAATTAATACAGTTGCACATATGATTAGATTATATTGTTTGTTTATTTATTTATTTATTTTGAGATAGTTTCAACCTGTCACCCTGGGTAGAGTGCCATAGTGTCATTGCTCATAGTAACCTCCAACTCTTAGACTCAAGTGATCTTCTTGCCTCAGTTTTTCTATTTTTAGTAGAGATGAGGTCTCACTTTTGCTGAGGCTGATCTCAAACATGTGATTTCAAGAGGTCCTCCTGCCTTGGTCTTTCAGAAAGCTGGGATTACAGGCATGAGCCACTGCTCCTGGCTGGTTACATAGTTTAATTTTGTAAAGTTAAAATATGGGTTGTAGTTGTGTCCTTCATCCAGGAAGTATGCAATATACCTATGCAATGTACCTATGGGAGGTGGGAATAACTCAACCTCGTTCCCCTTTCCCCTGTACTTAAATTTAATTGAGTTTTTCTATCACATGAGCATGTAGTTAATCTACTATTTCTAATTAAGTACTGAGTACATGTGATAATTGTTTTTCCATTCTTGTAATACTTTACTTAGGAGAATGTTCTCCAAATCCATCCAGATTGTTACAAAAGATATGAAATCTCCATCTTTTTATATTGTATAGTATTCCATGTATACATATACCACAGTTCATTAATCCATTGATGTGTTGAAGGGGACTGGATTATTTCCACATCTTTGCAATTGTGAGTAGTGCAAATGTCCTTAAGGTAGAATGACTTTTTTTTTCCTATTGGGTAAATAAAGAGTAATGGATTTTCAGGATCAAATGGTAGGTTTACCTTTATTTCTTTGAGGAATCTCCATACTGCATTCCATAGAGGCTGCACTAGTATTCAGTCCTATCAACAGAGCATGCATACTCCCTTTTCTCCACATTCATGCTAGCATCTGTGGCTTTGGGACCTTGTGATGTGAGCCATTCTCATGGGGGTTAGGTGGTAGCTCAAAGTGGTTTTGATTTGCATTTCTTTGATAATTTGAGACAATGAGCACTTTTTAAATTTGCTTTTTCATCTGTCCTCATGAGAAAAGTTTCTGTAAATGTCTCTTACTCAGTTATTATTGGGGTTGTTCGGTCTTTTCTTGTGGATTTGCTTGAGTAGTAGATTCTGGTTGTTAGCCATTTGTCAGATTTGTAGCATGAAAATATCTTTTCCCATTCTCTTTTATCCACTTTTTAATGAGTTTTTTGTTTCTTTTCTTGCTGATTTAGTTAATTTCTTTACAAATTGTGAATATTTTCATAATGTAGATTTTTATTTACTTAATGATGTTTCTTTCTTTCTTTCTTTTTTGTAGAGCCAGAGTTTCACTTTGTTGCCCTTGGTAGAGTGCCGTGGCATCACACAGCTCACGGCAACCTCCAACTCCTGGGCTTAGACAATTCTTTTGCCTCAGCCTCCCAAATAGCTGGGACTACAGGTGCCCACCATGACGCCCGGCTATTTTTCTGTTTTTGCAGTTTGGCTGAGGCCGGGTTTCAACCCACCACCTTCAGTATATTGGGCCTGCGCCCTACTTGATGAGCCATAGGCGCCGCCCTACTTAATGATGTTTCATAAGTCCTGCAGGCTTTCTTCACTCTTTCATACCCTTATTCCTTTTTATTCTCTTCTGACTGGGTTTTTTTCAAAAGATCTGTTTTTAGTTTTAGAAGTATCTCTTCTGCTTGATCTAGTTTGTTGCTGAGGTTCTCAGTTGGAGTTTGTATTTTATACATTAAATTTCTCAGTGCCAAACTTCCTGCTTGGATACTCTCTTTTAATAATATCTATCTTTTGTTGAATTTTTCATTCGCATGCTGATAGTTGTCCTGATTTCATTTCATTGTATTCTCTTATGTCTCACTGAATTTCCTTAAGATCATTATTTTGACTCTTTCCAATCCTAGATTGGACCTTGTCTGACATAATGATTTTCTGTTCTGCTCTGATATTGGAAGATATCTGATGTGTTTTTGTTGATGTAGTTGTTGTTGCATTTGTTTCCCTGCTCTGCTGTTAGAGCCTGTCTGATGCATTTCCTTATGTAGTACAGACTCTAGCCAACAGCTAGATTTATTGATGTGAATAGGTGATCATGTCTGTTGTACTCCCACAGTTGCACTTAGAGGAAGGTGGCAGGGAGAAGAGGTATAAGTGACAATGATATTGAAATTAGGATTTCTGAGGACGGTAAGGTTGAAGGATAGTTTAGTGATAAAAGTGAGCATAATGAAACTCGTCCTGTATGTAGCGATATGAGTTTCAGTGAATATGAAGCTAGTGATGGGGAAGAAAGTGACAACAGTACACATCCTGTAATAAGTAGCTGAAAGGTTTATTATGATGGTGATCTTATAAATTCCCTGTGGTTTGCCACACAGTATGGATTCATCTTCCCTCAAAATGCTTGGCCAAAAACTGAACTTGAATATTTCCAGCTCTTTTTCTCAGATGATCCTATTACTGAAATTGTGACAAAGACAAATATGCATGCAATAAAAAAAGAAAAAAGAATAAGTTGACTCCACTAACAAAATACTCAATGTAACACTCATGGAAGGATTTTTCATCAGAATAAATGAAAGCATTCTTGATTGTAATACTGAATATTGCCCTGAATTTGAAGGTACATTTGGTGACTATTTTGCTAATGATTGGCTAGACAGATCCTCATTCTTGAAGGGTATTTTCTACAATCTCTGTTTTTTTCTAAATATTTTAGATGTTGCCTTTAGTTCCTTCTGTCAAGTGACAATGACAATTTGGATTTTTGAGGACGTAAGGTTGAAGGAGAATTTAGTGATGACAGTGAGCATAATGAAACTCAAGATTGAGTGTGCATACCCAACAAGCAAGGTGAAGAATGTTAGTGAGTATATTGACAATAAATGCAAAGAACTTTAAGTACTAGGAAGAAATGTGGCTATAAATGAAAGCACAATAGGTTTCAAAGGAAGGATTCAATTCCAGTGCTACAATTGGAAGAAGTCTAGAGCGGGGCCTATAAATTTTTTGCCTGTGTGATTCAGGAAATGGTCGTGTTTTCTCACATTCCCTATTATGGCAAGACAGCAACAGACAGTCTTATTTGTTCTGATTTGCCATTAATATCTCAAATAGTGGTTCATTTGACACTAATTTTACAAGCACATACAAATGTTTCAGGCTGTCACATCTACACTAACAGGGTTTTCACAGCTTCACAACTTGCTCAGGAAGTGCATACAGTGAAAATACATATAAGAAGAACAGTAATGACTTCTAGGAAGTATTTTCCACATGATCTGAAAAAGAAGAAAATTCAGGAATATGAATTATGTGCCCATTAATGTGATATGAAAATGATGTGCCTCTCATTCCATGAAAAGAAGTTAGTGACAATGCTGAGTTCTTTGGCTGCCAAACACAGTTGATCATTGGTTACAGGAAGAAACACCCTGTTCAATTTGAAAAATTGACAATTGTTTTAGAAAATACAAAGTTTATGGGAAAACTGGACAGAGTTGATCAGGACTGTGGATGTTACAGACTTACAAAGAGGTCCTACAAATGGTGGAAAAAATTTTTCTTCTGGCTTATGTGAACAGTTGCATCATTTACCCATTAGATAAGAAGGAGAATGGAGAAAAAGTACAGACATACTTTTCCTGCAGGAGAAATCTCATCACTCAGCCTGTGAGCAATGTAAGGAACAGAAATTCAAGAAAGAGGAGAAGACCATTATCTTCTGACTCTTAGGAAAAGCTAAAGGGGAAGATGCATTCCATAATGAAAAATTTAAAAGTCAACAAAGGAGCCAATAGTTTGCAACACAGAAATGAGAATGGCTGAAGGACAGAAACTATTCTCTACAGTGAGACATGCAGGAAGAAGCCTGGACTTCATCCTAGAGATTGCTTTAAGAAATCTCACACTCAAAAAAATTACAAAGATAAATGAAAACACTTTAATTATTTAAGTAACCCAAAATAGAAAATTTAAATCAACAGATGAATTCATATTTATGTTTTTCTCTTTTAAAACTGTAGGATAATTACAAGTAATTCACCAACCTCTTTTCTGCCCAAAATAAATAAGAGCTGAGGAGTATGAAGGTGGCAGAAAAAATGGATTAGAGAGGATTAAATTCATTTTCAGACATTTTATAAATTTCCTTTTCTTTGGGGTCTGTTACTGGAGAATTCTTGTTTTCCTTTCATGATGTCATGTTTCCATGCTTTTCTATTTTTCTTATGTCCCTATGTTAATATCTGTACATCTAGTGGAACAGTTGCCCCTTCCAATATTAAGGAGTAGCTTTCATAGGGAAAGACTTTTTCCCGTATGTCCTAGGGTGTGTCAGTTTGATATAGTGTGTCAGCTTTAGTTCTGGATTAACTTGGTAGTGTAATAACTCTTCAGTTTTATTTTACCTATAATCCTCATCAATGATGTCTGCAATTTTATCTGTGACTTGGGCTCCAGGAATTTGTGACGAGGTGAAGAGGTTATGCTAGTGGTAGGGACATTGGGTTTTCTATTAGGCCAGCACACATGACTGACCAACCATATGACAGGCTTTCTTGGAGGCATAAATGGGTACAGTAGGCTGGACAGCTCTGACTTGCTACCTAGGGGGCAGAATCACCATTAAGTTTGGTATGGATGTGTGGAAGCATGATTTGTTGGCTTTGTGTAGGTTTTCCTGCTGTGAAAGTCCCCCTGGTTCCCTGGGGAGCAAAGTGTCTCATGGTTTTAGACACCAGTGTCTTGGTTACTTGTTCAGGCAGTCAGGGCTGTGGTGCCACAACCTCCTATGTGAGCATGGTGGAATATGGTTGAACTGTGGGGATGAAGAGAAGCAGTAGCCTCCAGCCCCCCAGGGAAGGATGTATTCTAGCAGTAGGTGTGGTTTCAATATGGTGCTGTGCTGTAGCAGTGTAGGTCATGGGAAAGAGGAGTGCTCAATATGGGCTCCTACCTTGGAGGAAATTCAGCTATGTTTATCTCCAGGTAACTCTCCAAATTGGATTTGGGTTTGGTGAGGATTGAATATCTTTCCTGTAGCAAGAACAGCAGGCATCTGCATCAATAATGGAGATTAATGGGAGTCTCCAGCTTACTTTTCCCCCAGAGGAAGAAATTTCTTCTGGCTCCAAGCCAATCTCAGCGCAGGAGACCATGTGTCAGAGGTAGGATGCTTCACTCCCCTCTCTGTGGTGCTGTCTTGGATTTCTATGGTTCACATGGGTATTGTTTCTCCCCCATTGCTCTCCAGCATTCTTCCCATCATTCCAGTTAAAATATCACTGCTTATTTGTTGTTTTGATCCTGCTTTGTGGAGGGAATGAGAGTGAGGCAAATCTAGTCAGTTATCCTGCCAACATCATTCCATGCATCATTATTAGGAGCTTTTCTGGAATCATATTAAACACACATATACATTTAAGATTTATCTCAACTTTAGAAACATCAAAATGTTTATTCAGATAAATTCAAAATCAAAGAATAGGGTAATTCAGTTGTCTAGGATGGTTTAACAGCTGCAAGGCATAAAATTTCATTACTGTTTGATAATAGATATATGGTTTAAAAAACACAGTGGTTCTTAATGTATCTGGAAGTATATTAACCATCTAACATTTAAAATAAGTATCAATGGGCTCGGTGCCTTTGGCTCAACAGGCTAAGGCACCAGCAACGTACACCTGAGCTAGTGGATTTGAATCCAGCCCAGGCCCGCCAAACAACAATGATGGCTGCAACCAAAAAATGGCCAGGAATTGTGGCGGGTACCCATAGTCCCAACTACTTGGGAGGCAGAGGCAGGAGACTCGCTTGAGCCCAGGAATTGGAGATTGCTGTGAGCTATGATGCCATGGCACTCTATCCAGGGTAACAGCTTGAGGCTCTGTCTCAAAAATAAAAAAACATAAGTATCAATGATCATCATACATAATGTTATGTTCACAGGGCCTGGGGACACTATGAAGATGTATAACAGAGCCTTCAAGAAACTGCTAATCTCAAGCACTTGGAATGCAGGTAGCAAAGCAAAGGAAGTAAAAATGTATAGCAGCCACCCAGCCCCCCTAATCGATGATGCAAGAGGTAGCACTGCAGACGGAATGATTGATTTGTAAAGGGAATGGCTGAAGCTCACTCAGGCATTCAGCAGCTTTATTTCTTCCACCAAAGCTTATATAGGCACATAACTTAATCAATAAACATATGACTTAAACTTGGCCCCAGGCCTTTTACTGCCTGGTACTTACAGGCTTATGGGTAAATCAGACAGACTGATAACCACTTTACTAACATTATGTAAAGGTATCCTTATGGGCTAAGGTTTAACTGGCTTAACTGATAGCTACTTTACCAAAGTTATTCTTATGCTAAGTAATCACAAAACAAGATTTTGGGGAAATAAACAGTTTAAATGCTTGATCTTTTAACAGACTATTTGGAGGCAGTTAATCATCTTAAGGGAATAGCCTGGAAAATCCTGAGATGTACAGGTATCTGTAGACCTGCCTCCACAAAGCTCTGCCCTAAATCACTTTTACATGATTAGGTTCTAAGCCACATATGGATTTCTATGCAGGGTTTTTTACTTTCTAACTCACAAAAGACTTTAAACTTGCCTTCACAAAATGGAACCATTTAAAGGTTTACTTATAGGCTTTTCACCTATACCGCTTCTGTGAGCTGGGAGTGAAAATCCTCCAAAACTCACATCTAGCCCAAGTACTAGAAATGTTCTTTCTCAGGGCTTTGTACTTCAAAGAGCACAAATGAGACTGATTGACCTTACAAGGTGCAGACGACTATGCCCCTTCAAAAATGCCTCTCGGTGGCAGGACACAGGGGAAAAAAATGAAAGACTTACTCCTGAGTGTGCACCCATTTGTTTGGTCTGTTTTGATCATTGCTGTATCTCAACATCTAGAACATCTAGAACAGAGATTTGCACATAAAAGGCACTCAGGAAATATTTGTTGAATAAATTCTTAAGTAAAGGATTAAAAGATGGACAGTTAAAACTTGAACAACTCAGAGGGTAAGGGTGCTGGCCTCCGTGCAGTCTAATATTTGTGTATAATTTTTGACACCCCCCAAATGAACTACTAATAACTTATTGTTGTCTGGAAATAGGTAACACATGCTGTTCATGTTGCTCAGGGTTATCAGTTGGGAATGGGTAAAGGAAATGAAGAGTAAGAATAACACAACGTGCCTCCTCTTTCTTTCCTTTCCTTCCCACTCTTTCTCTTTTTCATCTATGTGTTGAATAAATATTGACTGTTTACTACCTGCCGGCCCATGTGCCATGCTCTAGGGATATAGCTGAGAAGTAGACACACATCATCTCTGGCCTCTGGCACATAAACTTGTTTAAGTAACTGAATGTTATGATTTGTATGTTTTCAAAGTGAAGGTAACTGGGCTGCTGCAGATGAGGAATTTGATAGCACATAAATACCTCTTAGTGCCTGAATAGAGCATCCGTGATATTAACACTACCTGATGTGCACTACCGGTGACCACTGTGTGGACAACAGCCTGAGGATCTTGTAAGATTACCCATGATTACTCATTAAAGATAATTTGTTGTAATCAGTGAATAAAATAATCTTTCATGATTTTAAAGATATGAAAATTACTTTATTACATGGAACTTTTCATTTCTTATGATGGTATCTACTGCTTTTGACTGTTAATTATCTCACTGTTGTATTCAAGACAGTTCTTATTTTGACCTCAATTCATCTGCCAAATCTTCTCCCCAACTTCTCAAATTGTAGGCACTATATCCGCAGAAGATTCTATTTTCTCTGAATACATCTTCTAAATCTTCTGGAGTTCTATTGTGTAACATTTAAAATGTTTGACCACCCAAGGAACTGTAACAAACTGGTCAACAGAACTGGTCAACATAAGGAACTAGGCCTACTGTGTTGACATGTACATGTGCTTCATGTTGGGACTATGAAAATTAGGTCAATGAAAGGAGGCGGTCAACATAGGGAAGTGGTCATCTGTGGATATTCTGCTGTATATACTGTATATATAACACGCGCATGCATTTTTTGAAGCACAGCAATGAAATGAACACCTCTCCCCACCGTTGGGCCAGGACATGACCGTTTCCACTAGCTGTCTGTTGTTCTTTCATTCTTGCATCTCACTGTTTGCTCCCAGTGTCTAGCCCTGCCTATGATGCCATCCTCTGCCCCTTGGTACACTACAGCCTCCATCCCTCAAAGGTCTGCTCAGGTCCTATCCCCTGTAAGAAGCTTTTGGCTGTGTACTCTGTAATTTACGACTTCTCTGAGTTCTTCCAGCACCTGTAGGTCCTGCTTATTGGGCATTTCAATACATGCTGCCTTTGTCTGTGGTGTTTTGTGCTTTATCTGTGAACAACGTGGGGAAAGTTCCACAGTGACTGTTGTTTCTCCCATGTGGCCCTTGTACTTAGTAGATGCTTAAGATTTGCCAACTACCTTTAATGGAAAATTCTATTGTTAGGAGAAACAATATAGTGCACAGATCAATGTGTGGAATTCTAAAACTTCAGTTTAATTCCAGCTTACTCCCTCCTACTAGCTGTAACCTTGAGCAGGGTAATTAATCTCTCTGATAATTTCTAGTTTAGCTCCACGTGTGTACATGCACTTACATCTGATAGGGTTGTTGTGAGAATTAAAGGAGTAACATGCTTGAAAATCTGGCACATATTGGGTTTTGATGTTTGCTTATCTGACTCATATATGATATTCCAAAGATAGGGAATATATTATTATTTAGCAATATATTCAAGATTTTATTGGCAACATAAAGAAACATTTGCTGTCACATATGGAGCAGCCTTGAGCTCTTGGGCAAGCATCTTTCATCCAGTCATATCTTTATAATTTTTGAATTATGGATTAGAGCTCATCTCCTCTTAATTACCTTGGGGTGCGAGGGATCTCCATTGCAGTTTAATTGAACCACATAATTTCAATAATTAATAAGTTGAGTAAATTGAATAGGAGGTCTGGTTCAGGCATTCACAGTTTCTAATCAGACAACCGAAAACAACAGGGACAGAATTTCAAGGAAAACATTGAGATTAAGAGCTAGTGATTAGAAATATACCAAAAATAGATGACTTCCACATACTACATTGATTATATGAAATGTCATTGCTATTATGAAATTAAAGTCCTCCAGAAACTTCTTAAATAGAGATTGTGTTTATACCTATCTAGGAGGGATTATTCATATCTTTCTAAAATTTTGGAATCTTTGAGCCAGAATGGATGGACTATAATTTCTTTTCTTCCCCCACATTGTTTCCTGATCACTGGAAATTTTTTTATTTTTTTATTGATGTTTTTAAGTTGCACTTTTGAAAATTCAAAAAGTTTCCATGTGTGTTGAAAAAATATTAACAGGCTCGGCGCCTGTGGCTCAACGGGCTAAGGCGCCAGCCACGTACACCTGAGCTGGCGGGTTCGAATCCAGCCCCGGGGCCCGCCAAACAACAATGACGGCTGCAACCAAAAAAAAAAAAAAAAATGGCCGGGCGCTGTGGCGGGCGCCTGTAGTCTCAGCTACTTGGGAGGCGGAGGCAAGAGAATCGCTTGAGCCCAGGAATTGGAGGTTGCTGTGAGCTGTGATGCCACGGTACTCTACCCAGGGCAACAGC